>VMKM01001991.1:0-96867 GCA_008360985.2 Macquaria ambigua | reverse complement strand
ATCTACAGTAACTCTCACAGATCAGATTAATATGATCACATTGATGTTATGTTTTAAGGCATTTCTGTTTTATGTGAAGGTATGCACTCCAAAATGCTGCCAGCATCCTTAAGCGTGTTTTCATGCTTACACATGTAGATACAAACAGATACAACCTCCCTTTACAGACCACTAAATATTCACTTACTAACACCCAACTTGTGCTACACTGCTCTAATCTCCATGTTTTTACAGTATGGCGGTAATGAAAACACACAAGTAATGGCAAAGGTCAAAGTAGAAGTCAGAAGGTTAAAGGTGAATTGAGATTCCACACATAAACTCCCTCTGGAGCAGTTAAAATGCAGCTAATATTCATAGAGCCCTCAGTGTCTTCAGTGGGACCTGAGTTTGGTCATAAACAGTGAAAAGTGAGATGACGAGTCCCAGCAGGAATATGTATTAGGTCAACTGTTTCCATCATTCACTGCAGTGGCCTCATGGTGGAATAATTCATTAGTCTGAACCTTGGAAAGACTTCTTTCAAGGGTGAGTTTAGTGAAACACAAAATTTATGGAATGGAAATTGACCCTCGTTAATTGTTGCTTTGAAGGTGAAACTAACGCTTTCAGATTTGGAAGACTTAAGTCATACAGAAGCTATTTTTCCTCAGTTACATGTGCTGTTTTTTTTTTAAAGAAAGCTGGTTTTGACTTGAGTCTGCTGTTAAATAAAACTCATCACAGCGAGGGAATTCAGATAAGTCTTGAATAACAAATAAGAGGAAGTTCAGTCTGTCTCCCCAAAGCCACATCAAGCCCTTCTCATCCTCTGGTGCAATCATGACAGATTAAAATCTCATAAAGCCCGGCATCCTTTCCTCTCAGTGATCCCACTGTAGCACATTCCTGCATAAACCACAACAACATCCACAGTAACACAACAGCAAAGCCTCCTTCTGTCTACCTTGGATAAACATGCTGGTACTCCTTGTAATAAAGTCTGAAAACATCCTGTCTGACCTGATGAGGGTTTTGGATCAGGCCTTAAAGGTCATGTCAGGAGTTTTTGAGACATTATGGACTTTTTTTTCAATTACAGCTCAAGCTTTTTCCATCCTATTACAGAGTGGCTACTGGGTTACTACATTTCAGCGGTCTCAATCTTTTTGGCTGGTGATACTTGCCATATGCAAAGCGGTGAGCAGTTTAACAAAAGAACGATTGTCTCAGGTTCTTTCATTTTGTTCAATTATCAGAGGAAAAACATCAGTAGAGGCAGAGGTAAAAACATTTTACACAAACACCTGGATGTCCAAATATTCAGGCCGGGGGGCAATTACTTACAAATTACAAAAGCTAACTTGTGCAACTCTTTGTACTCAAGTGTCTGAGGTTCTAAAACCAAATACTGAGAAACTCTGTAATAGTTCGACTCCATACATTAAATGTGTAACTGCATGGTACCAGTGGCAGACCTCTTGTTCTTGTAAGCTTGAAAAAAATCCTAAATAAAGTGTCCTTGTGCTCCAAGGTTCAAGGTTCAAGGTAGAATTTATTGTCATTCTCTCCATATATATACAGGGGAACAAAACTGCATTCATTCAGTGATACAGTGAACACAATAAGAACAGATACAATAAAAAAAGTACAAAGAAAGTGAGAGAAAGCGCAAGTACGTTGAGTGAAGTGCCATAACACATGTAAAGATGGTGCAGTAACGGTAAAGAGTTCTCATGGATAGAAATGCACATAACCAAATAAGCCTCTGTTGGCTTGGGAACCACAATTCAATCACAATGTTCAGGGTTCAAATGGTTACATTTAGGCAAAAAATGCCAAAATAATAATTTTTATTTATGACACAAATAGAAATGTCATAATCTGTCTTATCTAAACTGTAAGTATACTGTATGTATCATATTAAAATACATTTATGTTGTTAATTTTAGCAAGTTCTGGTAGTTAGTTTGAATTGGGGCATGTGGTACTTAGCTGTTGTAGACATCACAAGGATTTCTAATGTTTACTCCGATGTTGTACAACAGAGAGAAGAATAACCATAAGCTGCTGTCACGAATGGACTCAAATGAAACACCACCATATATTTATGTAACAATTCCAACTCCTTCTTAGCTGACATTGTGCATCTTAAACCTTTTAAATTCTCAGAAATGCATACAGCACTGACAGTAACTGTGTTGACTCTGAGTCACAGAGGAAAAGAGGAAAAAGGAGGGATGCCTTCATAGTGATGTCTTTGACTTCTAGTGACCTGAAGTCTGGCACACATCTATCATGTTCTGTTAAAAAACTTGGCTGACAGGCAAACTGAAGTCTCCCTGATGAAGACAAATACTTGCTACTTCCTGGCAAGCCCCCAAACAAAACTAGAGGTCTACGCAAACAGAGTGGTCCAGTCATTTAAGGACGTACGGCACCTTCTTTTACTGGCTGGGTATTATTATCAATAACCAGGTTCAGACGTTTTCTTGTACATGATTAGAAAAGCTTCATATAATACAAACTAATGAGGACAGTCCTAAAAGTAGATAAAGAGAACCAAATCAAACAAATGAGTCAAAAATATTAGACTTGGTCATTTATTTATTGAGGAAAATGATCCAATATCACATATCTGTGAGTGGCAAAAATATGTGAACCTTTAGGATTAGCAGATAATTTGAAGGTGAAATTAGAGTCAGGTGTTTTCAATCAATGGGATGACAATCAGGTGTGAGTGGGCGACCTGTTTTATTTAAAGAACAGGGATCTATCAAAGTCTGATCTTCACAACACATGTTTGTGGAAGTGTGTCATGGCACGAACAAAGGAGATTTCTGAGGACCTCAGAAGAAGAGTTGTTGATGCTCATCAGGCTGGAAAAGGTTACAAAACCATCATCAACCATCTCTTTGGACTCCACCAATCCACAGTCAGACAGACTGTGTACAAATGGAGGAAATTCAAGACCATTATTACCCTCCCCAGGAGTGGTCGACCAACAAAGATCACGCCAAGAGCAAGACATATAATAGTCCACGAGGTCACAAAGGAACCCAAGGTAACCTCTAAGCAACTAAAGGCCTTTCTCACATTAGCTAATGTTAATGTTCATGAGTCCACCATCAGGAGGACACTGAACAAGAATGGTGTGCATGGCAGGATTGCAAGGAGAAAGCCGCTGCTCTCCAAAAAGAACATTGCTGCCCATCTGCAGTTTGCTAAAGATCACCTGGACAAGCCAGAAGGCTATTGGAACAATGTTTTGTGGACGGATGAGACCAAAATAGAGCTTTTTGGTTTAAATGAGAAGTGTTATGTTTGGAAAAAGAAATGCTGCATTCCAGCATAAAAACCTCATACCATCTGTGAAACACGGTGGTGGTAGTATCATGGTTTGGGCCTGTTTTGCTGCATCTGGGCCAGGACGGCTTGTCATCATTGATGGAACAATGAATTCTGAATTATACCAGCAAATTCTAAAGGAAAATGTCAGGACATCTGTCCATGAGCTGAATCTCAAGAGAACGTGGGTCATGCAGCAAGACAACGACCCTAAGCACACAAGTCATTCTACCAAAGAATGGTTAAAGAAGAATAAAGTTAAAGTTTTGGAATGGCCTGACCTTAATCCAATAGAAATGTTGTGGAAGGACCTGAAGCGAGCCGTTCATGGGAGGAAACCCACCGACATAACAGAGTTGAAGCTGTTTTGTACAGAGGAATGGGCTAAAATTCCTCCAAGCCGATGTGCAGGACTAATCAACTATTACGGAAACATTTAGATGCAGTTATTGTTGCACAAGGGGGTAATACCAGATACTGAAAGCAAAGGTTCACATACTTTTGCCACTCGCAGATGTGATATTGGATCATTTCCTCAATAAATAAATGACCAAGTCTAATATTTTTGTCATTTGTTTGATTTGGTTCTACTTTTAGGACTTGTGTGAAAATCTGATGTAGTTTTAGGTCGAATTTATGCAGAAATATAGAAAATTCTGAAGGGTTCACAAACTTTCAAGCACCACTATAGATGAAATATTTGGTAAAACGCACAAATAACATGTCGGTGGTAATGTCATTAGACTGTTAACATTAGCTGTTTCTACTGTCTTCTGGTTTCACTCAGAGATGCGTGTATTTGTGCATGTGTGACATTTTCAGTACATCTGGGAGGCATCAGTCACAGGTGTATGCATAGTTCCTGCTCAGACTTCCAGCTCCAGGGTCATTTATTACCCAAACTCCCCTGTTATCACTGTGTTTGTACTGAACACCTCCTCCCACACCCCCCTGGACTCCAGCCTGAACAACCCTCTCATTCTCTCGCCAACTCCAGCATCCAGTCTTGGCCACAGAGCGGTCTGCTGCTCTCATCAGGATCCTCAAGCTCCCTTTTTTTTTTTTTTTTTTTTAAATATATAATTTATGCTCTTCTCCAAGTCTACCTTTGTCAGTCCCTGGAAGCAAAAATTTAAAAGGTTGTCTTTGAATATCCACTGTGGAACAATGAAACAAGTCTTGCAACAATTTCTTTCCATATTATCTGGAGGATATTTTTAACATTTTAACCACTGACACAGAAAGAGAGGGAATTTGTTTAAAAATTAACAAAAAGTTTATTCAAAATAAGGCAAAACAGACATTATGCAGTACATTTTCCACTGCAGATTCTGCAAGTAGACATTGTAATCACAAATCTGTTATCTGCCATACTGTTCCAACTCAACAATAAAAAATGCCTTAGTAATAAGGAGTAACTTCTGCATTGTCAAATCTGATGACTTGAGGTTTGATGCATTTTGCTCCAGATTCAGAACCTGACTCTTTATTCCTCCTGCTTCTTCTTCTTGCCCTGTGGTGAGCTATTGTTGGCTTGAGAGAAGTGCTCCGACATGGCAGCAAGCGCCCGGTAGCGATGAGAAATCGAATTCTTCACTTGTTTGGGCAGTTCAGCATAGCTGCAGGTGAGAGGGAAGTAGTTAATAGTCAGTATGGATATGTTTTTATGCTTGGCTCAGTCATGATAAATAATGTCTAATGCACAGCATGAAATAAAAAGGGATCAACACAATGATGCAGTAGTAATCTGCAATGCTCATCTCATTTCTAAACTGAAAGTTAAGTGTTGACCTCTGGCTCCGCCTTGTGGTATGATCAGGAAAATTCAAGCAGTCCTTGCTTACGTTTGGTCATATCCCTCTGGCTGGAAACAGGGATCCCATCCAAAGTCTCGAGGTCCCCTGGGTTCCACAATGTGTCCCTAAAAATACAAAGAGAAAAGAGTGAATATAATAATAAAAAGACAAACATACAAAGAGTGAGGAAGTTTGAGAGAGATTCAAACCTCTGTTTTCCCTCTGAAGAGCTGGACTGGTTCATCTTTCCCAGCAGAGAAAGCAAAAGTGCAGAGAGCCCACGCTGATTTATCTTCAAACCCAGCTAGGAGTTTGTACAAGCCTACAAACAAAACATTTACCAAGGTAAGAGATGCTGGACAGGTCACTTCACTCTTTCTATCCAGCTCTAAATATCTCTGTTAAAATATCTCAGCTGTGTTTCATCTATTGTCATACTTACCTTCAGGCTTGAGTTTATCCAGGAACCATTTTCTACAAAAACAAAACTTAGTTGTAATTATTACTGTTCATTACCGCAAATTAAAGATAAAATGGGGTGCAGAAGTTATTATACTAACATGTAAGGGCCAGGCAGACCTCCCAAAGCCTTGAAACACAGACAGGTGTCCTCCACTATGACTGGCCCATCAATCTGAGGGTGAAAAACAAACAACAATACATCAGTTTCAATCATTCAACAGACATGTACATACAGAATATCTACTTGCATGACATTATAATTACTGTACCTGCCGTGCAGCCTCCTTACACTTCTGTATGGAAATGTCATCTGGCTCTCCTTGGTATTCAGGCACTGAATAAATAAACACTTAGATGAGCAATGATTACGTGAAAATATTTATTCTACTGGTGGTCTCTCTTTTGATACTTACAGTCAATCTTTATTGACACTAGTTTGTAGGGAAACTTGTCTCCCAGGATCTGAATGACCTGATGGATGTCGCCAAAAAGAGAGTAAAGCATAAATCTAGTAGGGCTGAGTTTTGTCAAATGAAACAAGAGTTCTGGATAAAATTACAGCGCATGCTCGCTGCTTATATTTAGCAAGCACAATCTGGAACAGCATGGAGGCAGTAACTGTACAAGTATCCTGTATGACACGGTTTAGACTGGACAGCACCACCGTATGCATACTATCAGTCTCAGGCACTAAATGTTTGACTCTTACCTCTTCGAGTTTTTTTGCGTTTCCAGTCACGAAGAACACAGACCTTCCTGCCGGCACAGCCATGATGAATGACACCCGGAGGACTAACAATATCGGACCGAACACTTCCGGCTCAGCAACGGCCAATAAAATCAGCTCTGAGAGCCTCAGCGAATCACCGGGCAGTGTGTAGCCCCGCCTTCAAAAACACCCTCCAATCAGCGCACGGTCCTGCCAGCAATACAGTCCGGCTTGAAAAGTCAGTAGTGCGAGGTGGCATGTGGAGAAGTGGCTGTAAACAGACTCTGACACGGTAAACTGAAACGTTTTGGGCTCTTGTGACCACTGCAGCCGACAATGAGTCTCTTACCTCGCACTGCCGAGGAGTTCAGCTCCGCAGAATACTGGGAGAGGTTTTTTAAGAAGCGCGGAGAGAAGGCTTTTGAGTGGTATGGAGACTACAACAAACTCTGCGGCGTGCTGCATAAATACATCAAAGTCCAAGATAAGGTAAGATAACTTGTTGAACAGTGTCACTACTGTACATTTCAATACAGAATAAACAATTTGTGTTGGCAATTTGCCTAATATTGCTATTTTCATTCACTTCTGCCGATGTGTATGTATATCAGTGTGGCAAACATTGAAGACTTTGGAATGGAAAAGTACATTTCTTTCCCTGTCCATTTAGGGGCGTTTTCATAATAATACACCGGTCTGATGTGACCAGTGGTGGAAGAAGTATTCAGATGCTTTGCTTAAGTAAAATTAGCAATACCACCGTGTCAAAATACGCCATTACAAGAAAAAGTTCTGCATTCAAGATCTTGCTTAAGTAAAAGTACAGTGTGTCAGCATAAATGTACTTTAAGTATCAAAAGCAAAAGTACTTCTTATGCAAAAAAATAGCCCCCGTGAGTGTTATATTATTATTATATTATATAGCTAATACTTCATTAACATGTAAGTAGCATTTTACTGTTCTAAATGTTCAAGGTGAAACCAATTTTATCTACTTCAAGAACTGTTGGGTGGTTAAATCTACAAATATGCATCATATTTTTCACATTCACATTAAAGGTAAAAGGTAAATCTGCTTAGTTACTTTTCACCACTGCCAGTGACAATAACTGATTAATTAACCGTGTTTTGCACTTCTGTTCTTCAGGTGTTGGTGGTCGGTTGTGGTAACTCTGAGCTGAGTGAACAGCTGTATGATGTCGGCTACAAACATCTAACCAATATTGACATCAGTGAGACAGTGGTGACCCATATGAACCAGCGAAACGCTGAGCGCCGGCCAGGCCTGACCTTCCAGCAGGTGGATGCTACACAAACGCCATATGAGGATGCCAGCTACCAGGCTGCTCTGGACAAGGGCACGCTGGATGCCATGGCATCAGAAGAAGAAGGAGCACTGGCCAGGAACATGCTCACTGAGGTGAGAAACCAATGGGCCATGGTGGGCACAGACCATATGCTTTTTCCTCAATCGGTAGACAGTAGACTCAACAACATACATCTCTGCATTCTCGTCACAGCAGTTTTCTTGTGTCTGCAGGTGGGCCGTGTGCTAAGTGTCGGTGGCCGGTATGTCTGTGTGACGTTGGCTCAGGAGAATGTGATCAAGTTGGCTGTGGAGCAGTTTGTTCAGCTGGGCTGGGCGGTGAGGCTCCACTGCCTGCAGGAGGAAAGTGGGAACGAAGAGGACTCCTTTGCTCTGCCTGTCTTTGTTCTGGTCTGCACCAAGTTCCGTCAGCCTATGCCCACGCCTATTCTGGAGATGTGTCTTGGGGAAGACGGAGCCCCTACTCGTCTCGCACAGGTAGCAGAGTTGCTGTCGGCTGTGAGGGAGCATCAGGCTTACTCTGTCTTGAAAAAGAGGCTCCGCACAGGCACAGACGCCACCTCGAACCTCTCACTCACTCTCTGCCACACCAAGACTGGCCTTCCCAGATACACTCTCACACTACAAGATTGTCCCCCAGGTGCCAAGGTGCCAAGATCAAACCAGTTTGCTATTTTTATTGGTGAGCTCTCCTGTTATCTCATCATGTTTCTGCCTTCCTATGTAAGTTACACTGGTTGTATTTTGTTCTTCTTTGATGATTTTGTTCCCTCTGCTTATCCTATCAGTGCCTCAAGGCAGTGAGACAGCTTGGCTCTACAGCTCCAGTGAGGGCCGAAGGCAGCTGGCAGCCAGTGCTAACTTTCGGCGCCTGGTTATTGTGGCAATGCACAGGAATCAGCAGTACACAGACATGCAGGCTGTCCAGTCAGAACTCTCACCGATGGTGATGGACCTGGCTCCGCCGGGTATGCCAGCCAACCAGCAGGTAAACGCACACAAATATTCCTTTTAGAAATGCTCTTTTGTACAATAAAACATTTTATGTCACAAAAGTGTGCATCAGTGTATTCATTTGAGCTCTCTGTCCCCAAACAGGTGCCGTTTCTGTCAGTTGGAGGTGACCTGGGTTGGCGAGAGGAGGTCAGCAGGGGGGTGAGTGAGCTGAGCGGGGAGTACTGCGTGGAGAATGTCAAAGGAGAAGACGGAGAACTGTATCGGAGACTCGTTTTCCTGTCTAATGCTGCCCTCGTCCAATCAGAGAGCCGTCTTGTCCCTTCAAATACTGGTCAGTTATTTTACCTCGTTGACTGTAATTTCTTATGCTCTCTTTTTCTTTCCAACCAATTAAGCAATATAAACAATGCATATACATGTTAAATTAGATGACAGACACCCATCAAACAAAGAAGCCAACAAACAAATATCAACAAAAAAGAAAAAACTATGAAAGGGGAAACAATGAAACAAACAATAAAAAGTAAAAATATTACAATAGTTTTATATACAGTGTATAGTATTATAAGAGTTTATTATAACATAGATATAGATTGGTGAAATGAATGAATATTTATGCCCCTGCAGCATCAAGTCACAAGAAGAAAAACAAAAAGAAGGTCAAGCCAGCAGCTCCTCCAAAAACATCCTCAGCCTCCCTGTCAGTGGACAGTGGCTTCCTCTGCTGCACTCACCATGAAGTAATGGTGGCTGGCCTTGCCATGCTTGGGGTGGGCACACCACAGAACAAAGGTCAGTACACGCCTGTTTTGTACAGTCTTGTTGATGTGGTAGAGGAGGATGGCAGGAGGAACCAAACAGCCACAGCGTTCCGGCGTCTTGCATAAAATATCACACTGGATTTACCTGTGACTTTTTCCATCCCCTCTATCTTCCTTCTTAGATGTCCCAGTGTCGGTGCTCCTGGTGGGGCTTGGTGGAGGAGGCCTGCCTCAGTTTCTACGGGACTTTGTGCCTGATGTTACTGTTGAGGTTGTAGAACTCGACCCTGTTGTGATGGAAGTGGCAAAGGAATGGTTTGGGTTCCGACCAGATGATCGTTTGACTGTCACTCTTGGGGATGGCCTTGAACGCATCTGTGCCCTGGAGGAAGAAGGTTAGTGAAGGAGGAGTCGAAGAAGTAAGGCTACACCAGTGAATATATTAACAATACCAAGAAGTGACAATGGCTTTTTTTTTTTTTCCTCTGTAGGTGGTCGTTTGTTCGATGTCATCATGTTCGATGTAGACAATAAAGATAGTACTGTGGGTATGAGCTGTCCTCCTGCTGCCTTTGTAGAAACCTCTGTTCTGCAGAAAGTCTGCAGACTGCTAAACCCCAGAGGTACAGTATTTTTGACAATTTATTTCTCTCTGGAATCATGTTTTCTATGAAATAATGACAATAAATGTGTTTGTATAGCCTTTTTAAAAAACGTTTTATGAAGAACATAAATATAAAAAATGCCCTTATTTCATCATAGTTGTGTGTTTCATCTACATGAAATCCTCTCTTCTCTTTCTGTCTCTCTCTGCTATTGGACCAGGTGTATTCATACTGAACCTTGTGTGTCGTGACTCTGCCTTGAGGAAAAGCGTGTCGGAGCGTGTAAGTGCCGTGTTTCCCACCATCCTTTCTAGAAAGATTGAAGGGGAGGTCAACGAAGTCCTTCTGTGCTCTCATGGAGAAAAGACATCGGACGCTGCTTGCATCCTTCCATCCCTCAGCCAAGCGGCCAAGAGTCTGCAGAGTGCACTGTGCTCTAACAGGACTGGAAACAACAGCAGCCCACACATAGACATTGCAGAGCTGTTAAAAGACCTGAAAGTAGAGTAAAGTTTGTTTGCAACCGGGGGGGTGGGATTTAAAGTGTTGAGACTATTTGAGACAATATGGTGAAGATACTGAAATATGAGAGTGAGTGCTTTCACTTTGCCATTCAGTGAAATGTAATGAAAAGTATTATGATGTATAACATATACAATCACAAGTAAAGAACATTTTATCTTTAGATCTCAATGTGGTGGAAATGAAGTCCCAGTACTTTTAGATATTTGAACGTGCATTATTGTTATTGCATTATTTCCCCATTAAATGTAGCCTTCAGTTTCTATTTGACTTGCTTCAGGTTTCCAGTGTACTACACGGTGCTCACTCCCTCATTGCCAAAGAATGCAGCAGTGTTATTTACAGTAGATGAATCTTGTTGCAGTGTGTAGGGCTGCAGCAGAGCCCTACCCTCACTGGATGTGTGGGATTTTAAATAGCTGTCGGCTAGAGGAGTGCGTGCTGGCTTGGTATGATATGCTGATATGCCAGGGTTTCATAATTGGCCACGACGTTTGTTTCTCTTTTAGGGGGTTGCCGAGTTAAACGTGCAGATTGCCGCGCATGCGCACTAACTTGATTCCGTTAGCTGTCAGAGTAGTGTTTTCCTCCTATCCATGGACCAAACTCAGCGCTGCGACCACCCGCTAGCTTCTTAAATGTATTCAGAGTTTAAGGGAAACAACACACTGCCAACTTCTGGAGTTTTTAAGCAACAAAAATGTCTATAGCGAGCTGTTTTCGGAGACTTGAAGTCTGTGAGTACAAACTTGGGACACTATCGTCGTTACCAGACGCACTAACGGTAACTTAGCCTGCTAACTGCTGCTGAAGTTGCGGACCTTTAAAAGTTGGCACCGCCCTTCAGAAGAGTATTGTTTTTAGGTTTTGTACATTTTAGTAATGAAAATAGCATGATTGTAAGTAACCATTAACTATGGTAGCTACTCTATCGACTGGTGTAGCGTAGAACCGGAGTAAAACAGGATTTAAAGGAGCTGGACAGGTAACTCGGCTGCTCCGTTGCGATGGGCAACCGCGGGATGGAGGATCTTATCCCGCTGGTCAACCGCCTACAAGATGCCCTGAGCACCGTGGGACAGAGCTGCAGCCTCCACCTGCCGCAGATCGCGGTGGTGGGCGGCCAGAGCGCAGGCAAGAGCTCCGTCCTGGAAAACTTTGTGGGCAGGTAAGCATAGCAGTGGATATTATCAACGTACACAATCCCTTTTAACCGCACTTACTCTAGGTGGTTAAGATTTAGATATCATCCACCAACCAAAGCAATTTACCGATGCTTTATAGATCACTATCACATTAATAAGCACAACGTTTGGTTTTCTAGGTTGTGAATAATCCATTTGACTGTTACCTGTCCTGGACCAAAATCTATTAACAACAAACAACCTATATAACTTTAGAGCTGAACTAGATCAGATGGCTATTAGAAAGCAAGAAACTTAACAGTTTTTTATGAATGGGTTGCCAACATTTATAACTGCATTATTACCAAATACAAGTAATAAACACCTGCCAACAGTGTTTTTCACAACCTGGCAATCCAAAAAATTGTTTGCATTAATGGCTTATAACTTATTATTATTTATTACTAACCATTAATAAAGCCATTCGTTACCACGTATAAACCCCTTCTGTCGAACAACACCCATAAATAACAGACTATTTGTAAAGTATATGTATAAACTGTATGTCTATGGTTTAAACGTACAAACCCTTTCTTCTTAATAAATCACCCCAAATGACTGAATGACTTGAATGACAATGCTATTAGAAAGTGTTCTTATGTAATTTGACTTGTCCTGACTAATTCTGATAAAATACTTTAAAATGTATGAATTATTATCAGTGAAAATGTGATTTTTTTTTAATGTCTATATTTTAATAAATTAAAAAAATCTGAATTTGTAATCTACTGTTATATTTGCTTGTAATGCTGAGAGTAAAGCAATGGCAACTGTGATTCAGGGGCTGGGACATGCACAAGGATCAGTGGTCCACTGAACTGAAACCAGCACTTCAGGCAACTACTGTAAACAATCAGACGCACTGTTGAAATCACTGAGTTCATATGTCATGGTCTCGACCCAGTGCTAGTGATATGGCTTGAGTTGCTAGTCTGAAGTGGTGGATGCCGGGTATGGCAGTGTCTGCATGACAGTAGCCAGTACAGCACATTATCTGGGCTGTGTAGGTGTCGATGAACAGGAGGTGAAAAGGTGGAGAAATTAACATGGCTCCTGAGAAGTAATGGAATCAGCGTTCGTACAAGTCCTTTAGGCAACCACAACTGAGCTGAACAGAGCTTTTATTGAATTCACATCTCAGTCTGACCTTTAAACATTTCAAGGGCCTTAAAATAATGCGGCCTATTCATGAATAATGGGGCTGTTTGGGTGAAGTTTAAATGCAAGTGAGACAGTTTGGTTTGTGATGAGGAGACGAAGAAGTACTTCCATCCTGTCAGAAAAAGAATGCTGGTGAGTGAGTCAGTAGTTTCCTAGTTTCAGGACAGTGGAGCTCTGTTAACTAAAGGAGACGTATGTATTGTCCACAGCAGTAGGCCATCCAGGTCAGAATGTGTGTCGTTGCCAGTAACTATAGAAGAGTAGAGTGTGTATTGATATGTTATCACACACCTCAGTTCTTTGTCTCATGACTATGTTATGACACCCCTGTTGTGGGGGGCTGTGCCAGCTGTTTGATATGGGACAGGATGCAGTAAAAACAAACTTCCTGAATCTGGTTTTAATAGGAAAGAGGAGGATTCTTTTTTACCCTGTGCATCCTGTTTCTTTATAGTTCCCTCTACATTTAGCTTTTAGTCTTTATATGTCTGGTCGGGCTGATCATATGGCAAAGATTTTCTCAGCCTTCCTGATCAAGTTGCTGATATTTTCGATAGTACGGCAACTGAAATAAAACTAAGTTATAGATGACTGTTAATGCTCACAATGCTTTACCAGGCATTATTAGCAAGATATGTATAGTTTTAGTGTAATGGTCTTATCTGTGCATGTGCAATATGTAAAGACATGTCAAGCTAATGTTTTAGATGCAAGATACAAGTTTGCATTGACATTAAATGCAGTGGCAGTCTGTGTGTCTGTGTGTGTGTGTGTGTGTGTGTGTGTATCCTTCTCCAATTCAGTCTTTCTTCTCCAACAGAGACTTCCTTCCACGGGGTTTAGGAATTGTCACTCGCAGACCTTTAATCCTCCAGCTTCTTAGTGCTAACACAGGTAGTTAAGACACACTCATGTTCGCAAATGCAGTCTGTGCATTCTGTGTCATTCAGCTTGTGTTTAAAGCTGCCACCAGATGGCGACGGTATGATATTTTCCAATGGCTGAGCCTGACTCGTGAAATTGTCATCTTGTGGTTAGAATTTTTAGTTTGCCTCCTGTATTATTTTTTAGCTCTCTTCTGCTGCAGAGAAGCATGGTGGCAGGATGTATAGCATTTACTAAAATATCTATAAATATTATCTTTATATTATCTAAAAAACAATCTCTAAACATTGCCAGAAGAGTACAATTACAAATAAACTTGTGGCCTGGCTCACAAAAGCTTAAAAAAAACAGCTAAAATTTGATATTCCAAAATTATGATCACATTATGAATCTATCACTGTTTAACTGTATGTTTTCTTTCCAGAGTACGGTGAATTTCTCCATTGTAAGGGAAAGAAGTTCACAGACTTTGATGAGATCCGCAAGGAGATCGAGGCAGAGACACGCAGACTCATAGGATCCAATAAAGGCATCTCTCCTGTTCCCATCAACTTGCGGATTTATTCACCACACGGTAACACACAGTGTGAATTTGGGTGTGTTTGACATGTCATATTCGTTTAATCAAAGTTTATTTCTCTGATGTATGACCTGTGTGTTTATTTGTATTCTGCATGTGTGTGTTTGCAGTGCTAAACCTGACTCTTGTGGACTTGCCTGGCATCACCAAGGTGCCTGTAGGCGACCAGCCAACAGACATAGAGTACCAGATACGAGACATGATCATGCAGTTCATCTGTAACGAAAACTGTCTCATCCTGGCTGTCACGCCAGCCAACACTGACCTGGCCAACTCTGATGCACTCAAACTGGCTAAAGATGTTGACCCACAGGGTAAGCCACGTGTGTGTGGTGGGATGTATAGCCTGTGGGGCTTAATTATGTCCTGAGAATATGCCTCTGCACCCTGATGTCTTTATGGGGATTAATTATCACATTAGTACAATTACAGTGTTTATGTCTAAAGGTTTGAAGGGGTCGTCATATATTATTCATACTTCCACAGGCTATAACATTTATTCTCTTTTTCATCTTCTTTTCAGGCCAGCGCACAATTGGTGTAATCACTAAGCTGGACCTGATGGATGAAGGAACAGATGCCCGGGAAATACTAGAGAACAGGTTGCTTCCCCTACGCAGAGGTGTGCTGATATGTTTGTGGGCATGTGTGCTTGTGTGTGTTGAGCCACCTGGCTATAATGTAGTCACACTGCATCCAGTGGAGGCTCTTGATTATGATTGTGTCTGATATCAGCAGCCAGAGGCTCAGTCTCGGTCAAGCTCTCAGTTCCTCCTGTTTTTTTCTCTTTATCTCCATCTGACTCTTTCTTTCTGTCTCCTTTGTTCACCATCTTTCTGTTTATCCATGTACAGTATCTCTTTAGCTTTTGCCATGTGTTGAAAGATGGTCATGCACTTTGTATGACATCACAGTGGTACCATTGAGCGTGTGTGTATCTGCACATTTGTTCTTGTGTGTATGTATACAAGAGATAGACAGAGAGACGATGATAGAAAGATGATATGAATTGCTAGTAAGTGTGTGTGTGATGTGTGTGTGCGTGTGAGTAAGAGAGAGAGAGAGAGAGGCAGGGGAAACGGCAGGGCAGGGAGCTCCTGTGACAGTGTACAGACTGAGTAAAGCACCACCAGGTGCTAGCTCCTTCATGCTTCTCCTACAGTGATAATGCATTAGCCATGGAAGCCCACTGAAATAACCGTGCTAGTAGCAGCATAGAGCTGAAGCATTAGATATGGAGCCTGGTGCTATTACATCTATTACTGCACTAAATAGGGGATTTGGCTCACTTTATACCACATGCTCTGCTGTTGCACAAACATATTCATTTCCTACTTGTATGCTACAGTCTTAATGGAACAAATGGCGGTCTGGGAAGAGTTCCCAAGGACACGTCAAAAAATGCAAGTTCAATCTGTCTTACATCAGAGTCCTTGATTGTTCCTTTCTCCTGTTGCTCATTGTCTTCCTTACAATGATCACATGCTCGTCATTTCCCTTCTCATCTCTTCCTCCCCAGGTTACATAGGGGTGGTGAACCGCAGTCAGAAGGACATTGATGGGAAAAAGGATATTAAGGCAGCTCTGCTTGCAGAGCAGAAGTTCTTCCTGTCCCATCCGGCCTACAGACACATGGCTGAAAGCATGGGCACCCCATATTTACAAAGAATGCTTAACCAGGTTAAAAACGCTTGCACACAAACATAGAGAAGTAAATACGTTGTGTGTATGTACTGTTACTGATAATGTTTGTTTGCAGCAACTGACAAACCACATCCGGGACACTTTGCCAGCCGTCCGTAGTCGTCTGCAGAGCCAGCTTCTGGCCTTAAACAAAGAGGCTGAAGAGTACAGACAGTATAGTCCCGATGACCCTGCACGCAGGACCAAAACACTGCTACAGTCAGTCAATCAGTCACTTTGGATGTGTGTGTGTGTGTGTGTGTGTGTGTGTGTGTGCGTGCGCGCCTATGTAGTGTTTTTTAAATGATTTATATGTCAGTGTTTCTCCTGGTCTGTGTGTTTCTGTCGTCCAGGTTAGTTCAGCGCTTGGCTGTAGACTTTGAGAAGCTAATCGAGGGCTCAGGCGACAAAGTAGACACCGTTAATCTGTCAGGAGGTGCCAGGATCAACCGAATCTTCCACGAGCGCTTCCCCTATGAACTGGTCAAGGTGCGTGTGTGTGATTCTGTGTATGATTTTTGTTTGTCTTTGGACATACAGTATATAGTGCTTGTCATACAGTAGCTCCATTAATACTGTATGTGCAGCAATAACTGTGATGTTAAACTGTAATGCTCCACAGCTAAGTGCTCGACTCTGACTGGCAATGTACTGTGTTTGTCTTCAGATGGAGTCTGATGAGAAGAAGCTGCGCCGGGAGATCAACTATGCCATCAGAAACATCCATGGTGTCAGGTGTAGTATAGTGTTCTGAGCCAATGCAAAGTGTCAGATGCTTTTAGATCATTTATTTTTTGTTCCAATCTACCTTTTTTTCTGTTTTCTTCCTTTCCTCTATCTGCCTTTCTTTCCCTATAGGACAGGTCTGTTCACTCCTGACATGGCCTTTGAAGCCATAGTGAAGAAACAGATATCAAGCCTAAAGGGGCCGTGTGTTAAATGTGTGGACATGGTCAGTCAAGAACTAGTCACCACTGTGTATCAGTGTATCAGCAAGGTATAAATATGTGTGTGTGTGTGTCATGTACTTGTGCGATGTACTGTGCATTTGAGGATGTCAAAACTGTCTTATATCTGACCCCTGGTCTGTTTTCTATCTTTAGCTCAGTTCCTTTCCCAAACTGCAAGATGAGACAGAGAGAATTGTAACCACTGAAATACAACAGCAAGAGAGTAAATGCAGGGACCAGGTCATTCACACACAGTGGGACATTGCATTCACAAATTAGTTTTAGATAACTCTACTGGATTTTGAAGTTTTGTGTGAGTCTGTTTCTGTAGTTAATGTATGTCTGCTCTGTTCAGGTCTTGTTGCTCATTGACATACAGCTTGCCTACATAAATACCAAACATGAGGATTTCATTGGCTTCACTAAGTGAGTAACCTCATGGGTTTTAAACTGTAAAATAAACTATAAATTCTAGCAGAGTAAATAACATGAGCTCTTCTTCTCTCTCAGTGCCCAGCAGGCATACAACCAAAGCAATAAGAAGACTGTTGCAGGGTTGGCAGGAAACCAGGTGAGACTTTCAATAGAACTGCATTCCTTTTTTCAGTATTTTTAACCATGCTAACCAAGGGGCATTTGAGATGTGATGGCAACAGACCGGCTGTTGATCAGTTGGCCAGCCCACTGGTCCATCCCTCCAACATTTTGGCCAGAGTGAAAGATCTCAGAACAGTCATGATCCCCAGAAGATGCATCCGAAAGACTTTTGATCTACATTAGTGTCACCAGAAGGTTTAACTGCCAGCTAAATAATCCAGTGATATCCCAAAATGTCATACCATAAAGACCCTTGCTTTAGCACAACCCACCTTAGGCCAAAAAATAAGGCTATACACTTTTAGTTTTGTCACTTTTAAGCAAAACAAACCTAAGTATGCATTTGTGCATGACTGCGTGCTCCTCATAGATGACTGCTGCCAATGGTTCTCTGCAGTGCAAAATTAGAGTATGCATGGTTATGAACTAAATTTTTCCCCTCCATCTTAAATTTTGTCTTTTCATTTTCAGCGACGTCACCGTGCCATGTGCCAGCATTAATCAGCATTAATCAACATTCTTAGCTTCAGATAAATGGGAGATTTTAGTGATTTAGGGTCCAATCATCCAACCAGAGTTGATCTTGGCTTTTCATAAGAATGCAGTCAAGCAAAAATTAGGCTTTCTTTTTTTTTGGTGTCAGTCTGTAATGATTAATATGTAACATAATATTTATGTGACACATTTGAAAGCAGGAATAATTAAAAACACAAACCCAGCATGATAGTGTTTAGTCAGGGACCTTGATGTATGATGATGATATTTGTTGAACAGCAGTACATTTTAACCACAGCTTAAAAAGTAAAAAAATGTTGTCAGTTATTTACACAATTTCTCATGTTGCTTTAAAAGTAGTTAACTATTAAATGACCAATATCAGTGTCATCCCCAAAAAACCTAATATAAACCCTTAATACAATGAAAAAAAGTATTTCATCTTAATTTTGCTCCTTTATCTCCTGTTTTTCTCCTCCAGGGTGTGGCCCCTCTTTCAACTCTAATAGTAGGAGACCAATCTTTTTAATCCTGCTCACTCTCTGCTACCTCTACTGGAAACATTTCTGTGCAGGATTCAAGCTTAAGGGTTGTGGGTTGGCATGCTATTGATGGCAGCAAACATGCACACTGGCAAAATGGCGTGTTGTAGCTTTATTAATCATGTTTTTCATCATCTGCAACTGATACACTGCTAATGTTTTAAATTATTTTCCTCTCAGTTACAGTTTGTAGTATTCTTCCTCTCTGTCTCAACCCAATCAGCTTTACCTTCTGCAGTTCCACTGCTCCACAAATTTGTGCAGATGTTAATATTTTCCTAGTCTGCAGGATGTATGTCGTTTCTTGGTATCTTTATGTCCTCTCATACTTCCTGTTCCCTTATTCGTCACACATCTGCCTTCCAGTCTCTTCCATCCTGTTTTTATTTCCAAATGTGTTTGGTCACTTTTGTTTCTATGCTTACTTTGTGCATCTAGTCTTCTCTTTGACCACTTATGTCCACTGGTAGTCAGTGAAATGGTGATTGCCCCATGGCTTCATAATCTGTATCATATATCTCACAAATGTCTAACCTGCAAAACTCTCGTTTTCCCTCCAGTGTCAACTCTTTCATCAGCAAGGCCCACTCTCATTGTGTGGCCTATCTAACTTTCCATAAACCTGTCATCTGAATGCCATTGTGATGTCAGTCCTGCCATCTGAGCTCCTTACCTATGGCTGTTGTGCAGGTCGTACGCAAGGGCTGGCTGACCATCAGCAACATCGGCATCATGAAGGGTGGAGCCAAGGAATACTGGTTTATTCTCACTGCAGAGAGCCTGTCCTGGTTCAAGGATGATGAGGTGAGGCATTCACACTCACAATCATGCTTGAAATAAATAGATTACATCAAGACATGTAAGAAAATAGTGTAGTCAAGACACAGCAGTACACTGAAGTCATCACAACTTTATTAACACATATCTCAGCATGAAACAGCGTGTAAATTGGGAAGTTGAGAGATAATTAAGTGGAAGGGAAAATCTTTTATCTGTTGATATTTTTGTCAGCGTTTCAGTAAGGCCCCCGCAGTTTAATTGAAGCAAGTGGAAGAGCTTGTGGCTCTCTGTTCTGGTGTCAGTGGGGCTGCCATCTGTCTGCCTGTCTGTGCCTGCTGTACAGGAGCAGAAGGTCTGCACAGCAAGTGTAGACAGGCAGACACACCACAACAGTCTCATCCTGTCACAGTTGATGTCATGGGAAGAGGGAAGGGCAGAGTGGCAGGAAGTGAGATCAGAACACATTGCAGCATTTGTATTGGTCTGGATATAAAACAACATTCACATCTGGATGAAAACACTGTAGACGATGCTGTTGTGGATGAAATTGAGTTGTTGTTTGACAGACATAGTTGAGTGGTTGGTAGAAACAATATGTAGAATGCTTTTACAAATAAGTTATTGTTCTTGGTAACCGCACAAAAATGGCTCGAAGGCCGTGTTGTGACTAAAGCTAAACAGACGGAACCTGTGTTTGTAGAAGCTTTGTGACATATGACACCATTGAATGCACAAGTAAAAGAGCATCTTTAACCCTGTTTCTCTGCCCAGCTAACAGTTTTCTTTGCTTTTCTCTCCTGCCACCTGGACCTGCAACTGAGCCCCTCCATTTCCCCCATTAATTCCTCTGACGCCCCCCCCCCCTTTTCTTCCTCTTCTGGGAGTTCAGGCATTTGGAGCAGCTCACTCTGACACAGCTGGATCTGCCCCAAGCCAAACTGAGACACACACGCACACACACATGCACGCACAAACACACACAGTCGGGCAGAGTTGTATATACAGTGTACAGTACACATGCGGAGTCTGATGTAAACAAACTGGCATGCAAATAGTGGAGAAAAATATACACTCACTCAGACAGACACACGGTCACTTTTCAGATAAACACCGTATTGCTTGAACGCAGTGTTCCCAGACACAGCCCCAGGCATGCATATTGTACACACACAGTGTTACAGGTTTGCAAATCAACTGACACATACACACAGACTTTGCACATCTGTGACAAATAATACAAAGACAGGCAAGCAAATATCTGTTGACCACATCAGAGCAACAAATTTTGGCTGTCTGTAGATCATGATGAGACACATACAGTATGTTTCACTACAAGGACTGAAGCTGATATGAAAGTCTAAACCTTTTCCATTAATTTTGGTTGAGTTGGGCTAGTCATTGTTAAATTCTTGCACCTCCTCACTACATTTGAAGGTTTATCAGTTGTGGTTGGAAGGCCTGAGTGCAATGTCAGTCACCCATGTTACCACAGAAGATCACATCTACTGCCTTGCCACATGCATGTGTGTGCACACACACAGTCACACAAGCCAAGCTTCTGCTTCTTCTCTCTTGCAGTTCCCGCTCTCACTCTCCCCGCCCACACTACCTCCACAGACATTTCTTTTTTCTACAACCCCCCCCCCCCATTTTTTATTTTCTCTTTCTTTACCTCTGTTGCCTTTTCCTCCTCCTTTCTCTCTCTTTCTCTCTCTCTCTCTCCCTCTCTGTCTCCCCCTCTTTCTCTTTCTCCCCCTTTCTGTGGTTGGCAGTCTCCCTGGGACTGTGCACATTCCTGGCTGGAAAATCTGAAGCTTTGTCCAAACACCAGCTTCCAAGATCTGCCCAGAGAAATCCCACATGGCTGTTTCTACACTGCAGACCTCCCCTTTTGACTCCCCCCTCTCCTCTCAACTCCTCCAGTCTCTCTCACAATCACCCCCCAACCCCACCCCCCTCCAACCTCCCCTCTCCATCCCTGTGTAGATTGCTTCTATACACTCCAATTTTTTAAGGTCTTTAAGGCTGTACGGTACATCTCCAGTCGATCAACAGTCGTACCCTCATACTGACCTCATACTGAGAGTGCAGCATAATAGTTCAGAGTTTAATCTCCACAGCACACTGAACAGACATACATTCCTTCACCCCTCAACTGCCAGGGCTCCACCAGGCAGCCTGAAGAAAAACAGATGGCTCATGCCTATACACTTAATCTACACACTCCCCTCTGTGTGTAGGTGTGTGTGAGGCCTGTTTCAAATCTCAAATCCATTAGTGTATAGGAAGAGGAGACACAGCTTCAGACACAGCAGCTCTGATGTATGATACTTCAAGACCACCCTGACACCACTGGGAATGTGGCACACACACACACACACATGCAGATACAAACAGTGCCATAATGTCTGTGAACTCAAGAGTTATCATATTGCTACACAGATGCACATGCAGAAACTCAAAATACCCAATGAGAGGCACTCACTCAAAAACAAATTGTTTAGAGCTTCTCTACAATGAATGTGTGTAAAAGAAGCTCAATTAATTAGCTAGTTTATAGCGTTTCTGCCTTAAATATTGGTAAACCAACAGTCAGTCACAAGTTAAAGCTTCTCTTGCTTGAATGTGCTGCATGTAAACTTTTCTGCCATGAACATATGTGTCACTTGCCATTAACAAAGACAATTAATTCAAGGTGACAAATGCTACAAAATGGATGTCATTGTGCTTGACTTAATATAGCTGCATTTTGAAGAGTTGAAAGCTGGTGATAGTGTATGCACATTTAAAGGCATTTACACCCGTTCAAGCAAGAGACATCAGAGAATATTAGACCCTAGATTCGCCTCAGCATAGAGTACATGCAGGTTTTCACGTTGTCCTGAGTCTTGTCGCTGAAGCACTTCCTTGCACAGTCTAACCAATGTGCAGACTACTGTACACCAGTAAGATCCTGAACAGGTAGTCTGAACACTGGGATGACGGAGCAGGACCCTTTCTCATTTTCTCTTCCCCTCGGCCTCACATTTTCCCACTCTGGTTGTTTGCTAGCAGTCCTGCCCGTGGCGGAGGGGAGTCGGCAAAAGGTTTCCTCTTTTATTTTCTTCTTTCTTATCCTGTCTCGGTGTTGGGTCGCAAGACGAGGAGTCTCACACACATCAGACATCCACTCCTATGGGTGTTCCTCCTCCGGAGATGTAAGGGTAGCTTGAGTCGGGCGTCCGCAGGGCTGTGTCCCGGCGTAGTATCCAGTCTTGACGTGGCACATTCACTCATTCAGCTCTGGATCTGCCTGTTCACTCGGGGAAGGCATAAGGAAATTCAGGGAGTGAGAGAAGGAGAGAGAGTTAGGGAGGAACTTAGCAGCCATATATGGGTTGATGGGACCCATGGGGAATCAACTTTGGAGTGGTCTGCAGTTTCTCCCCACTTCTCCTGCATACTCTCTCCTGCTCTCTATGTTCCTCAACCCTTCCTCTTCTACTCTAGCAAAATTCACCTCCCTCTATCCCTCTATCCCTCCTCTTCCTCTCTTCCTCATCTCTACTTTCTATTTCTACCCCATCAGCAGCACCCTATGCTCTCTCCAGTCTCCTCCCCCTCTGTTTAAAGCGATCCCAGATGTTGCCGTATGAGCGCCAATCCCGTTCTGTCATTTTTTTCAGCCTCTGTTACAGGAAGTGGGCCCCTTTGGAAAAAAGGAAAGAGGAACGAAGGAAGAGAGTCGTAGGGTTCAGGGGAGCACTGAGAGAGGGAAGACCAAAATGTACTACCAGCACGCTCACATCTCATACCACATGTGTGCATGTGCTCAAACGCAGGCGCACGCACATGCATCCACACACACACACACAGACAACATCCAGATTTTTTTGGGACATCCTCTTTTGCAGGCATGCTTTACTTAAGTCTCCTTTCTATTTCATATTTTTTCCCTCTCTTTACCTCATCCAGGGCTTTTCCTATAACCAACCTTTCTGGAAGCCCCCTTCTCAAAGGTTAGAAAGAGGGAGCAGGCCAGGGAAGAGAGATGAGGGGGAAGGGCTTCACTTTAGGAGAAATGTTGTGTTAGAGCTTGAGTCTGAGTAATGACTTTCACATGTGAGCCTGGCCTCTCTTTTTTTCGTACTCCTTCTCTCATTCCCTCCCTCCCTGCTTCAGTTCTCTGTACCCTGCCTCCATACTGTCTGGTTCTCCTCACTCTGGCTGTTCCACTCCTCCAACTGTTCTCTGTCATTCATAAGTCCCCGTGGTGATGACAGACTATAGACTTATGGCATCTCTTCCCCCTTCTCTCGCCCTCTTCCACTGTCTCTCTTTCGCTAGTTAGTGGGTAGTTAATGTGAATCAGTCTGACAGGCAGACACATCATCTGATGTGAACTCAGATGCTCTGTTAGCACAGTATTGCACATCTCCTGTTTGCCTCGCCTCCTGACACTTCTTCTCTTCTACAGTTCAAGTCTCTTGGCCACTTTTTCTTCTCTAGGAGCAGGCTGATATATTTACTACCAGACAACTATTTTAGCTAAAGCCCCCAAGTGAACTGTCTTCAGTCTCTGTTGTTTTTTGCTATCAACACCTGTGTTACCACTCTGTGATGTCATATTTTACTCTGCATACCTCTGTCAGACTTTATCTCTCCGTATTCTGTCTTTTCCAGGAAAAGGAGAAGAAGTACATGCTTCCTCTGGACAACTTAAAGCTCAGAGATGTGGAGAAGGGCTTCATGTCCAGCAAATTTGTCTTTGCTATCTTCAACACAGAGTTAAGGTTTGTGTGTGTGTGTGTGTATGTGTGTGTGTGTGTGTGGCTGGAGGCCTGTGTTTGTGTATGTGCGTGAGTCCAAAAAAGGGAGTTCTGTTCTTGTCACCTGCTTGCTGAAGTTTCAGTGATATTTTACAAGGGTGGACATGTCAGAGGAGGAAAGGGAGGAGATGTCACAGTGGTGTTTTGTCCTTCCTCTGACCTCTTCCATTCAACTTTGCCACCGGAACTGAAAGGATATCCAGTGGGTACTGCAGCGGGTGTAGTCTTTTTGCCTCCAAGTATATGACAGGCTGTTGAGGGTAGGGCTGGGTTTGGATTTGTTGGGTTTATGTGTGTGAAACAGATTGAGAAAGGCAGAGAGACAAAGACAGAGCATAAGAGCAAAAGAGAGAGAGAGTGTTTAGGAGCTGGAGCTGACCCAAAGCCTGGCTGATTGTACCAGAGCATGTGGGCTTTGTTTATAATTCTGTGCTATGCTGCATTCGGACACACAAAGTGGATTTGCGTGTGTGTGTACGTGTGTGTATGTGCCAGTGTGTGTGTGTGTGTGTAGACCACAGCATACCGACGGCAGGCTCATTAAGCAGCTAATCAAAGCCAGAGAGCTTGGATCAGAGATGAGGCTGCTCTTGTTTGGAAAGAATTGCTCGACTCACCACAAAAAGGAGGGAGAAAGAAGAATTGGAAGGGTTGAGAGGAGAAAGAAAGCGGGAGAGAGAGTATCAGAGCCATCGGCCAGGAATGTGTCAAAGTCTGTCCTATGGCGCCCCCCCCCTTTCCTGCGCGCTCACTCTGTTTCTCTTTCTCTGTATTTGCGTGTCTGTGTGTGTGTGTGTGGCAAACATTGCAGTGGTTTTGTCCCTGTCTGACAGTAATCAAAAACCTCAGGAAACTCTTCAAATCTAAAGCAGTCAAGGCTCTGTGCAGAAATTCCTCAAGATGAGTGAAAAAACTCACACTGGCCACGGGCTGAGGAGAGGATAGAAAAGGGGATGGGGGAAAAAAAAGTTGAAGTTAGCGATAAATCAGCATAGAGAACAATTTTAATGTGTGCTCGCTGGTGTATACGAATGTTAGTGTCCTGATCCTAGCGTAATAGCACTCTAGTATTGTCATCGTTGGCCTGGCTCCCTGTCTGTTAGCCACCACACCCTGACTTATTAGCCTCACCCATCCTAGCTTATTTCTTGATCGTTCTGTATAGCACTCTGTTGCTGCAATCTTATCCCCTTTTCTCTTTCCATTTCTGTTGTCTCTCTCATTCTCACACACACACACACGCACAAATGTTTTCACATATTTGAGGTTAATTGCTGTGTTCTGAATGTGAGAAGGGAACAACAAAAGGAGGAAAGAAACAACCGAGTGATTAAAGAAAAATGTTTAACAGATGGGCCACAGCCCGCTCCAGATCCTTCGCTCGTTTCTTACTTTGCTGTGCTGCCTCCACAGCCAAAGCACAGAGATGGTATGATGGTGTGAAGAGGGAAGTTAGAGGAAAGATGGAGGGGAAAGAGGAGCTGGGGAATGAACAACATGGAGGAAATAGATGATGGAGATAAGGGGATAAGTTGCAGTTAGGGAGGTCATGTCAAGCACAGCAGTTGGGGAGAAATAAATGGAAGTGTTTTATTTTGTGTCTGTAGGTATTTGTATGTGTGTATCTGCCTAGTTGCAAGTGCCAGTGTGTGTCTCTGTCCTCAAAATTTGTGAGTGAATCATTCTCACTTTACATGCTTTTGGATTGTATACACGATATTGCATTTAAAGGATCGTACCAACTTTTTGGGAAGACTGGCCCAAACTGTTAAACCCTTTTTTCCATCAAGCACCTGTGTTCAATCTGTGGTTCCCAATATGGGGGTGACTCTTGGGGGGGCGTTTTTACACAAAACCCAATGACCTGTGTTACCCCTGTATCAAGTCCTTTACACAAGATGCAGGAACCGTACATTAGACCAGACTGTGACAATTGTTTTGTTAATAATTTTGTCCCAGGCATGTTTTGAATTTTATTCTTTGGGGATAAAGACTAACCAAGTTACTAAAGACCAAAAGTTAAAGAGTCTTATAGCCTCTAATTAAATCTCACAGGAACTCACCAAAATAAGAAACATGTTTATTTTATATAAAGATATTTTTTGTACATTGCTCTATAGTGCAAACCAAATAATGGAGCATGGAAGCTCTGACAAATAATTAATTGAATTTTATTTTACATTTCATTTATAGCATTGTGCGGCATTTACAGTGTACAATAAAAAGTAAAAAGGTTCACACGTAATAAATGTTTTTATGCAAACACAAGAAATTATACTTTAAAACTCTACAAACAAGGATTGTAAGGATGATACTTTCCCTCATCAATAGTGGTGTGCAGGAGTTTGATCTGTCTGGACGATACTGAATGACACTGAATCTAAGACTACAGCTTATTGTGTTTTCAATGTAATGATGAGGAATGCTTTTAATTAGTTCATGTTACACACAAAGGCAACCTTGTTCCAATAACATTTAGCCTGTGTACAAAGTGGGTCAAGAGCTGAGTGGAGAAGGGGTATTAAGAAATTAGAACACAAACACCGAAATCATCCATGTGGTCTTGGTACATTTTTTTGCTCTCATGTCCTCTTTTAAGTACACTACACACTGACTGATAATAGGCAATTGGCATCATCTCAAAAGTTACATCTCTCAGGATAAGTGATAATTGAACTGAGTGATACAGCGTGTGGCTGAGTCTGACAATGTTTTGCAGGGGACACTTTTTTTTAGTACTTTACTAGGGACCGTTTTTTCTCTCTTCCCACAAGACGTGGAGCAAGACTTGTTTCCACTGGAAGTGAACATGGTAAGAAAGAGGAGACAGCGTATAGCTAAAAATGACTGAAGACATCATTGCTCTGCTGAAGTGATCCCACGCATTGTGACTAAAACTCTGTGTGGCTGCATCACCTATGCTGAGTTCATAAGAGAAACCAGTAATAACATGTCATTACTAAAAGGTCAGGGTTCCTATTTTGGATAATGCTTGTCATATGGGATCATTCAACACTGTGCATTCTAGTGTTACAACCTGTGGATGATTTTGATATGTGCTGTATTTTCTCATGGCATAAGTGAGGTAACCGATGGATCAGTCTCCCCACAACTTGGTGTATTTGTTTAAGGTATGTGAAAGAGTGTTATTACTGGCTAGGAAGTGTAGTTTTTGGAGACGTCTGACAATATTGCTCTGAATTTACAGGAACGTGTATAAGGACTACAAATGTCTGGAGTTGGCCTGTAACTCTCAGGAGGAGTTGGACAGCTGGAAGGCTTCTCTGCTACAGGCCGGAGTCTACCCTGAGAAAGTCACCGTTAGTACTCTGACCCCTAACTCAACCTAATTAAACCCAACCCTGACCGTATCTGTGGGGAGCTGCACCTGTCTGCACCTTACCTTTGTGTTGTATGCACTCATAGCATTTGCTAACCTTAAACTCTGGCCATAACCCCTTACCCCTCTCTCCATGTTCCCCCTTCTCTTCCCCTGCCAAAGTGAAAAAAGTAAGTCCCCCACCCCTTCCATCTCGCTCTGTCGTTGGCTCTTCAGCGCAGCATTCTTGGCCCATGATGTCACTACAATGTGTGTGCGTTCTAGTCTGTTTCTAATCAGCAGTTCCTCGTCCCTCACCCACTCCCCCCTTTTTCTTTCTTCTGCCCACTCCTCCTCAACTCCCTCTCTTGTGTTCCCTCTATTCTGCTCTCCCTGTTCCTATCACACGTCTACACGTCTTCTCGCCACAAGCATAGAATAGATGACAAGTTATGGCGCTACACATAAGACCAATCTTTATAGCCTCACGCATTTGTATTAGCATGAAATTACCAGCTGTGTTATCTCGGCAGTCACTGCAGCACATTACACTACATTATATATCATTGGTTGAAAACATAGGGACAATCTGAACAGTTGCAATTACTCCCAACTCCATCCTGTCTCTCTGTCGCCCAGGTGGATGGGCAGGGAAATGGAGCTCCTGAAAACTTCACAGACCCCCAGCTGGAGCGTCAGGTGGAAACCATTCGTAACCTGGTTGACTCCTACATGGGCAACATCTATAAGACCATCAAGGACCTAATGCCAAAGACCATCATGCACCTCATGGTCAACAGCGTAAGCTATCCAGACCACACTCTTAACTTTTTAATAATTTATTAATTTTAATAATTTTCTTTAAATTCTTGTCTTTTGTCTGTTAACAGCCAAAAGCTTACTCACAGCCCAAGCAAAGCCTGTACTCCGTTGTCTACCATACAAGTACTCACCATCTGAAACACTATTTGAGCTTATTCCAATGACTTTCTATGAGAAAAAAAAAGATTTTCACCACCCCTTTAGGAATTTAGAGTCATAATCCCAAATCAGAGTAAAATATCACTTTACAAAGTCTAACATTTTGACTTGTCACAGCTGTTTATAATCCCTCTCTGTAGGTGAAGGAGTTCATTAGCTCTGAGCTCCTGGCCCAGCTCTACGCTCTGGGAGAATGCTCTGCGCTGATGGATGAGTCACCGGAGCAGCAGCAGCACCGGGAGGAAGTGCTCCGCAAACACGCTGCCCTAAAGGAGGCGCTCGCTGTCGTCGGAAAGATCTCCACCTCCACCTGCACCACCCCTCTGCCTCCACCTGTAGACTCCTCCTGGATACAGCCCTCCAGGTACAGACATACGCACACAGTTGAACTACAGTGATGCACAGATGCATGCAGTCAACTAAACTGTGCTACCGATGACAGTCACTTAAGGTTCCCTTCTCCACTCAGCCTGACACTCCCTAAAAAGTCAGTGACCAGTGGCAAACCAGTATTTCGTGGCCATGCCCCATCTGCTCCTCGGGTGCCCACTCACACTGGACCCACTGCACCCCCGAGTACTGATGGCTTTCAGCAGCTCGCTGGCCAACCCCACCGTGCTCCACCAAGTGTGCCAAGGTGACTCTAAAACCACACAGCCTGAAATCTGACCTGTTATATTATGACGACCTCCAGTCTGTCACTCAAACATGCACTGGCATATACACACACTCTCATACACACAATCAAACCTTGCGCTACAGAGGCACGGGGGCAGACCAGAGTTGTTATTTGAGCTGGGTGGGGGTCTGCTGGAAAATGTGTTTCTCATATTCTCTTTCCCATCAGCCTCAGTAGACAGGACAGGACTCTGTGTAGCTTTCTACTGGAGCCAGAGACAACAGGCTGAGCGCTCTGTTAAGTTTTCATCTTTCTCTCTGTCCTTCATCCCCCCTTTTCCCTCTTTCTCCTAGCATGCATTTGTTTTATTGCCTTCCCCAGTTTCCCTCATGCAATAACGGTTATTTTTCCTTTTCCCCCCTACTTCTTTTTCTTGTAGATTCCTTCACTTTTCTTTCACTGGTTCCTCCCCTGCTTTTGGCCTGTCTCTCCTTTTTCTCTCTGCCTCATTTCCTCTGTGCTCTCCAATGGTTCTTTAGGTTCTTTCCCGCATACAGTCTTTCCTGACTCTTTCCATCCAAACTTATGCCTCTTTTCCTTACTCAATCTCTCTCTCCCCCTACAGATATACAATACATGGGGCATGAGGATACTTCTATAAGTCTATTTTTTATCCCCAATATTTATTCTCATTAAGTCTGATGACACTACAGGCCGTGAATTGTGTAACAATCAAAATGTGCGGCATTATGACAAATTTCAAAAAATGTTGGCAAATAAAGATGCAAAAAATATATACATGGGAATGTGTGAGCAGAGAACTGTGAACCTTGAATCACAGAGCTGTAGTTATCTCTAATAACCATTATTTCTTCACCTTTCTTCACCAATTTTCTCTCTCTTCTTCTTTCAAACACTGCCAAACCCATATAACTCTATGTAATCGTTTTTGCAGGTTTTCACATCTTTCATGACAAGCCTCCAATCCAGGGGTCAGCAATTAGGTTACGCCAGGGCCAGTTTAAAAAAAAAAAAGAAACTGTTCACTGAAGGGCCAACACAGAGTAGAGCTAGCTGCTGCATAACTAGACTTATAGATTATTATGATGAGGGATCAGACGTTGTCTCTATAGTCATTTCAGCACCAGCTCTGTCCATAATACAAGAGCAAGGCATAATATTGCATTTTAATGGGTGTTCTGTTACTATTGTTATATTACATTGAACCTTACAGTAATATCTTTGATCTGATCTTCTCTCTAGGAGGCTCCCTCCAGCTATCCCTAATGTGAAATAACAGTCCTTTCTGCTCAGAACTCCATTACCCATCTACCCCAGTGATCCTTCCAGCTGCAGCTGACTGCTACCCAGAAGACACCCAATGACCTGTGTGATGTTTAATCCAGCTGAAGCACTATGCCGGGCTTCTCTCAGTCTCCTCTGGGAGCTGCCTTCTGCAAAATTCTCGAGTCTTGAGCCTGTTTTGTTCATAATATCCTTGGCCATAAATGCTGGAATGTACTCGACTGTCTGCTGACTTTTCTCAAGTGTTGTTGTAAATAAAATACCAAATCTTGAGTTATTCTACTAAAGGAGAATACACATGCACTATTTTTACTGTTTTGAATAAACAGGGTTTTATTTTTGAACATGTATCCTAATTCTCATTATTTTATTGATGTGGAAGAAATATTGTTTTCTACTGCAGTCATCAATTTAATGACTTTATTACTGATTTTGTTTTCTCTATAGCATTTCCACTTAGCAGAAATAAACCTTTACCTCACTTTTTGTAGCCAGTAGCAGTGGTGTAGGCTATATCAGCGGTTTGCTAACTAAGATCCAGACGGACCTTGTGTAGGCACTATTTACCTTGACAAGAATTTAGTAGATAATATTAAGATGAGGTATTATCAGATGTTATCTGATTTGTAATTGTAGATAGGCCTACCAAAAATATTATTTTTGTTGAGCGTCCAAAAACACACTATATCAAGGTATAACGGGGGAAATGTTTGGGGACCCCTGGTGTGTGACTTATTACCAGTATTGATTATGTCTCCATTGTAAGTAAAACATTATCTAAATCTCGAAAGGAAAAAAAAAATCATCATTTGCAACAGTACGGTCTGTGACGCGCTGTTACTACGTACGACGCACTTTTCCTTGTTTGTGGAAGAGTTGGTTCTGTGAGCAGAGGAGCGGCCGCACATTCACAGACAGCTCGACTGAACTGTATGGTAAAGTCAGGCTTCATCTGCTGCTAAATGGCGCCACCACAGCAGTCAAAACCAACTGCGAAGCCCGCCGTCACATTTCGTGCCAAGCCGGGAAAAGGAGAGGTGAAGGTATGACACCTAGCGTCCACTACACACTACATGAGGTGAAGCTGCGTTCATGCTTTCTGGCACGGCACATATCATGTCGTGTTCACGTCGTGAATTTCTTGGAAAGCTGGTCACACAGTGGCTCCCAAAACAATAGTAGCAGTTCCGGTGTGTTTTTATTTATTGAAGTTAAAGCCAGAATGAAGACAAGACAATGCACCGACATGTAACGTTAGCTGGTCTTTAATGTATTGAAACAAAAACAAAAATAAACATAAGCTACAACAATTCCAGTCTTCCTCACATTGAATACTGAACAAACGGAAGAGTTAGTGGCACGGAGTGTGAACATGGTTTTAATGTTTAATCCAAAGTGAGTCTGACAGGGCAGGAAAGTGCCGCTGTGCTGCTCTCTGTTGGCTGAAAGCTTTTAAGCAGCCGGCAACATTCATTAATTTCATTAACCGGCAACACCACTGTGACGTCACTGATTGGGGTGCGGCCGGGAGTGCAACATGGCCGACACTCCTGGGAGAGCAGCACAGCAGCAGTTTTCTGCCCTGTGTGATCAACAGGGGCTGCTTACAGTGGACTTCTCCCAGGTTTACCTGTGTGATACTACTTTATTAGAAAGGAGCAGTCAGGTTCATACAAAGAAAAGCTCTCATTATTGTCATTAATTGTTGACGAGCAAACTGGCCCTGCATACAAACACACAACTTGAAATTTTAGTAGTCTGTCAATATTCAGAGTTTCTCAATCACAAATTTGCTGGTCTAAAATGAACATGAAATGAGCACCATGTACCACCGACAATAAATCTGAGGCTATAATTTCATTATTGTTGCATTACACTTCCGCTGTAGTCCAGGTAAAAATGACCCGGTAATTGCCAAGTATTTTATTCAACAACTTACACTGAGGAAACTTTTTTTAATTACAAAACCCTTTAAAATCTTAATTTGTACTTTTAATTTTAACATAGTTTGGAAGACACTGTTAAACACCATGCACCCATCCATTCATACACAACATGAACAATATACTAAACACAACCATAACACCTGAAACATCTGCCACAGATTATTAAAACATCACTGACAGCAAATTGGTGCACAGCATCAAGATGTGTCCAGTAATGTAAGTCAGCGTTACACATTAGTTGATACCTTCCATATAAATTCTGAGGTCAACACTTACAGTATAAGACAATAGCAACTTGAACATTAAAAACATCTTAATCTTCTCAGAGAGAATAACAAGTTGTCAGGGCTGTCCAAACAGATGTGGACCAATGATTAAAAAAAGTTTGCATTTGTCAGTTTAGATGTACAGCACCAATATAATACTACTAAAATTGACAATTTGCCTACACCATGTGCTCCTCTTTGTCTGTCCATTAGTGAAGGAAGTGGCTGAGGTCCTCATGAATCTCAGCCTCATCCCAGGGTCCATGGATGTTGTCCTTGTGTCTCTGCAGCCTCACTAGCAGCAGGGGGCAGAGCAATGTAACACTCCCTAAGGCCAGGGCTAAGAGCACGGCTCCACCTGGCGTCTGGGACCCCAAACCGCCCACCCCTCCGATACACACTCCCACACACACCCCCACAAACTGGCTAGGGGCTTTCTCCCTCAACCTCTGCAGCAGGCAGGGCCACAGGGCAAACACCATCAGGGCACAGCTGAGCATGGCGAAGGTGTGCAGAGCCCCAGGTAACCTTGAGGCTAAACACACTGAGGCAAACAGGGCTGCATTTAGGGAGAGGCTGCCAGGGGGTGAGGGGTGGGCGTAAGGGAACGACACCAGGTGGGCCAGCAGCATTACAGCAGACATGGCATACACTGTGTCAGTACTCACAGACTCTGTTAGTGTCTTTAGAACTGGCGAGAAGCCAAAGGTGAAGGAAAGAAAAATAGCGGCACTCTGTAAGTCAGCCAGATGGGTCCGGGGCTCACAGCCTGATTCGACTTGAGACGTCAAGGCTTGGTACAGTCCATAACCCAGCAGGGAGCAGACAAGGCTGGTCGACAACAGCGTCTCAGGGGGCAGCAGACCCTGCGAGGAAAGCAGAGAAGTGGATTAATTATGCATTTAATGAGCACCATTCTATAGAGTAAAGGCACAGTGTGCTCTGCGAGGACCAGAGATTTTCTAAAGCTTTACCTGCTCCATGTAGAGCCAAAGGGTGATAAAAATGGCCACACAGGAAAGCTGCTGTCCCACAAAGCCTGCTTCCTTCACCACAGCCCAGTAGCGGTACTGCCGGATGCCCTCATTCCTCCGTAATTCCTCCAGGAAACGCTGGTCCACATAGTTATCAGGGAACGGCTGGCGCTCCCACAGCACCTTCCGCCAGGGCACAGCTGGACCTGGGGCACTGTCTGGCCCCATCACCCTGACCACACAGACACACACACAAAGAATTTTACTCATCCACTGTTCAAAGTAGCTGGTGGAATTCAAAATTCAACATTTACCTTTATTGTGCCAAACATGTAGCTTTATAGAGGAGACTAGACTACCAACTGGGCAACTTCCCTGGGGCCCCATACCTCCCAAAAACTCTGATGGCTGATAAGGGCCATAGGGTGGGTACTGTTTCATTCCCTGATATAATGGTCTTGTCTTAAAGGGGGGCCCCTCTGTGCCAAAATCTAGTGTCAAGAACTTCATTATGGCAGTTTTGAGCTCACATGTCACTAAAGTTATGTGTTTAACCAAAGTACTACACATCAAACCTGGGGACAAATAGTATTCCATCGTAGAAAAACTGTACACATTTAACAGGGTGGGAAGAACGGAAGCCTAATACATTTAATAAAAAAATCCAAAGTGTATTTTATCAAGGGTTTGTCATTAATTACTGAGACCAGTCAGACGTGATAAAACACTTCACCTGAATACAGATCGCCTAATTCGCTTAAAGCTTTCGATAGCTTGAAAGCTAATGAGCTATCTGTCATGTAACGTTAATGGATTTCTTGCATTAATGATTTCATCAGCAGCTCTAACCGTGCGTGTCGAATGAGATCTGGACTTGAATCATACTTGTAGTGTTGCGTTAGCTGTCAGGCGAACCAGTCTATCCTGAACAGGGTTTTGACAGTTGACCGGTGCTGTTAGCATGAAACTACCAGTACTTCCGGCTTTGAAACGGCAATAAAACCAGATATGCCATATGTACCCGTGTGTATATGAACGTTAACATGGTGAGGACCTGTTAAACAATCTCCACAAATATCTTAAAAGGTTTTTCCACCTACCTGGGATGGGATTTTGTTCGGCGGCGATGCTACAATCTCATCACGTCATAATCCCGGAAGTGAAGCACTTTATCAGAGCTCACAGCGCCCCCTGCTGTTGGATTCTTTAAAGAGCACGTCACCAACTATCAACCATAACTGTCAGATTCATGCTCATAACTCCATCTTTTTCTTTGACAAGGTGTCTGTGGTGAACATACGTGGCCCCTTCACTGCTGACATCATAAGACCAGCCAAACCACAGACCAACATGCCCGAAAAAAGGTAAACTAACCTGTTCAACTTAAATTATTGTCATGATGCTGAAGGTATGTCACTTTTTAAAGACATTTGCCATGTTGACTGTGATATTCATCAATAACCTCATCTATATTCTGTCAAATGGCAGTATCCCAGTGCATAGACCACAGCCCCCTGTCTCCTATCTGACAACTCTGGCAGCCGGTAAACCTGTCAGCTCCGGCACAGTGTCAAAGGAACCGCTAACACCAATTACCGTGGTAAATTCTGCCAACACAAAGAATTGGATTTGAAATCCTTCATTTACAACTTGTGAGAGAGAACATTTACACTGACTATGGCACAGTCACAAGGCTTCTGCCTTAATCTCTTTACCAATCCACATACAGTAGTTGCCTTTGTGTTATGTTATGCTTAGTGTCTCTTATATATAGCATATCTTTGACTCTAGTTGCAGATAGGATCATGTCTTAACAAAGACAGTGTTTCCAGAAGGACTGGATCACACACACATCGTCTGATATGCCAGTAAGTGATGTGAATCAAAGTGTAATACTGTGAGGATGAGTGATGATGATGATGATGGTGGTGACCAAAACCACTTCCTTTCCTTTCAGTTCTCCTGGGCTGCGTCCTCTGTGCTTAGCAGGGGTCTCAGGTTCTGCAGTAAAGGAGTGTCTAATCATCAGATCTCTGCACCACCAGATCCAGAAGAAAACACCTGGTGGTCCAGCAGCTCAGTGATTTAGTCACTTCTATTTCATCTGAGCTGCTGCATGCTTGAAGAAGCCCTAGCTTTCCCACAGGTATCTGCATAACTGTTTGATACACCGCCTCCATACAGTAAAACAATTCAAAAACATATTTTGCTCAGTAGGAACACAACAGAACACAGAGGTCAGAAAAATGTATGCTTTAATTTATACACATTTACAACTACAGGACATTAGTTGAATAAATATCTTATAACGTCACATTCCTTCTTCCCCCACTGCTCCATCAGGGTAGTAAAAATAATTTTTCAAAGACAGTGTGGCTGTTGACTCAGAAGCTTTAACAATCCCCTACTCAGTAACTTAGAAATACATTTAAAATATGTGTAGTCTTTCATTTCTGTAGAACTTTGAAGTACTTTTAATAAACCAGAAGCTGGTTTTAACTGTAACTTCATATAACGAATCCATCACTTATAAGACTCACAGAATCTCAACATACAGTACTTCAATTAAACACTGGATACCACAGTGAGACAGGTGGGCAGAGGAATAAAGGATGGTAGTAAGCACTTAGACTGAGGCAGAGGATGACTGTTTGTTAGAACACAGACATAATACGTACATACTGTGTGACAAAACTGTATAATTTTAAAACAATCAGACTGCTCAGTTTGATTGTACAGCACTTCCAACATAAGGCTGTTTAATTACGAAGGCATGAACTCACTGTATGATCTTTATCTTACAGTACAGGGCAAATTCAGAAGATGGCAACATGGAGCTTCCCGCCAGGGTGTGAGTAACCAAGTTTCGTCTGTGGAGCTCAGCAATAACAATTAAAAAAGTCCTCTCAGCAACCATAATCACAACCCACAGTAGCGTCTTAATATTATACAAGTAACCAATGAGATAAAACCCTCTTGAGCAGTGCTCCTTTACTCACATAACAGGACAAGCTGTGGACCCGTTTCTGGTGGGCCCCTATAATCCTAAAAAAAAAAAAAAATACTTTGGGGCCCATAATGTTAAATCATGCTCTAAGAATGTGAAGACAAAAAAATGTTGTTCTGTGGCATCAGAGGCAGTGCAATGATCAGATGTTAGTTTGTAATGACGGCTAATAAAATACGAATATCAAACAAAATACATAGATAGAAAAAGCATAAAAAGAATGCTGACGTAGCCAAGGCAGTTAATGGCTCGTGCATATTAAACTGAGCAGTGCACCCATGTAGTAGTGGTGATGACCTTCCAGGAGGTGTCGGTAAAATAGAAATAGACCTCTGTCACCAGAGAGACAGGCAGGCTCAACATCTTCACACGGTAGGTGGCTGTAAACAGACACCCACAAGCAGCCGCAAGGCTTCACAGCGGAGGGTAGCCCAAAAGTCATGGCAGAGCAGAGTACAGCAACAGTCATTAAAGAGATCTGGAGATGGCCCGTTTCCTTTTCTCGTACTCCATGGTCCCTTAGGTGCCAAAGAGCAGCATTAGCAGCGTGGCCCTACCTAAACACCTGACTTTTTAGTATTGGCATGAAAGGGAAAGTGTGACTGAATTTCCATAAACTACATAAATGTCCGTGGCAATGGGAGAAATATCCAAAGGCATCAATGACAAAAGGCAAAAGGCTGGCAGCTAAATACAAACCACTAAGGCGTCTTAGTAACATACAAAGTGTATTTTTGAGAGTAACTAATGTAAGGGGAAGACATGCTGACAGACTGATTGCACATCCCACTCCTGTTTGGCAGAAATAAATCCATTTCTTCAGACAACATACCATTTCTTCATCTAGTTTAGCTAAAAAAAAAAAACAAGGCAAGGGGACATTTTAGCAATTGGCACCTGGCCTGGTAACTTGAGGCTCCGTTAGAAAAATAGTCACATCATATACGTGCTTGTTATGTCACTTTCTGTGAAGAATTAAAGCAGCTAGGGAGGACTATAAAACAATATACAAGTTTTAGAGAGAGACAGAGACTTTTTTTCTGTAGGAAAGACACTGAGTTTGCAAAGCAGAGGGGCTGACAGTTATAAGTTCCAAACCAGGGACTCCCACTGTCCCTCAAACTCCAGTGGACTGAAGACCAGAGTAACAGTAGTGGTGACTTTGTTATTAAGAATGTCAAAATGTCTGTCTGTTTGTGTATGTGTGCGTGCATATGTATGTGTATAGATGACGCCTTGTGATAAAAGTCACAAACCAGGAGATCTGGTGCGTTAGTTTCTCTAACTCTCTGTCCCGCCATCTGGGGTGGTGTTATGTACGAACTTTCCTTTTATCTTCAAACAGTGAGCGGACTAGGTAGACCTGAACCGCCGATATCAACATCATGACAATGAGATTTACCACCGACCAAAAGTTCACCCTGTCAAAGTTGCTCTCCTGGAGGTTTCTGTCGCGAGCCTCGAACGCCCGCAGCACCGTCTGGATCTGGACACTCTTGCCCAGCCGAGCCTTCACGTTGTTGATGGTGTCCTGGAGGAGAGGAGCACAACAGTTATTAGAACTTTCACCTACATTGTTCTTCTAATGTCTGACACTTGCTCCAACTTACAAAGCAGAGTGATGAAAGAGTTAGATCTCTAGGGGCAGTTTTGAGTTTGTAGGCTAAACAAAGCAGCTCAATCAGGTGTGTTCCTTCTTCCTGAGGAAACAACTTCCTGCACAGCTGGAAGATACATTCTCCATCTTTTAAGTGAGGCCTATTTGACTTCTGACACAAATTCAGGCGGTTTCTGGTGAGGGGGCGGTGCATGCTACTGTGGTGCAAGCTGAAACAATTGGCTGCCCTCAGCCAATAGGTGAGAGTTCAAGACATTGTCTATTCTTGTGACACTGTCCTTGTGACTTTGCCTATATTAAGATTTTTCCATGGGCCCGGGTTGGTCCACGCAGCACCCCGATGACACGCGCTTCCGCTACTGCCTCACAGTTTACCGATCGATTAAAGCCGCATTGGAGCTGTATTAAGTTACTACTGCTGCAAACCGAACATTAAAAGCATGCCCCTGACGAACCGGCGGGATGCTTTTATTGTGAAGAAGTTATAGAAAATGCAACGTGTTTATCACCAAGTTAGCGGAGCTTCATTAGCGGTGCTGTTCTTCAATAATAGAAAACAGGTCGAATCAACCAGATATGGACATAGTCTGCGCTACTTGGTCAGCGGATCCGTTTGAAATATTGCAGTGAGGAATAATACAAACAAAAAGGGCAGCGGGCAACAGGCTCCTACTGTGGCGTGACCAGCACGCCTCCGACACGTCATCAAGGTAAACAACTTCACCTTGCTGTGCAGTGGACACGGTCACACTGTGCTCTGCTCGGCGCGACTATCTTCCCTATATTGAAAAACCCTTTATGTGGTGGATTGCATGCGATTTTGTTAGTATCCTGTTGGGTCACTTTGCACCCTCTATGTCATCCTATGAGCATAGGTGGCACAGTGACAGTTATCTCAATGGCAGACAAGGGAGGGACAAAGTCTGAAACACCCAGTGAGAATATAACAAACACACTAAGTTTGAACTTCTTGCTAGTGTCATTCATTCTCAAAAGTTCCCACACAAATTAACCTATTACACAACAACTCTGGAATGTGTTGCATGTAAAATTTCATCTTTTCTGAATAACCTAACATGTGGTCCATCTCAGACTGGCTGCACCCTCACCATAATGTCTTCCAGCTTCATGTCCAGTATGTCTGTTCCATGGACATACTCCTTCCAGTCGTCTGGGTCTTCATCTGCGTCCATGTTGTCCAGGATCAACTCAAAGAAGATGAGCTTCTCGGAGACGGAACTGAACGTGTTGTCAAAGCAGAACATGTAGTCTCCATCCTCCGTTTCAACACTGGAGGAAAGCACAGGCAGTAAGAGCTTGCCCATGTATCTGGATCAGTAATGCACGTCTCCCAGATCACCCATGTAACTTACGTGTGTACTCCATCTGACTTGCGGTAGTCACTGAACAGCACTTCGCCAGAAGGAGAGGAGATTAAGAAGTCTACATCGAGACCTGCACCATCTAATACCTGTGGACATTCACACATGACAAGTAAAGAGAAAATATTAGAAAATTGAGAGACATTAAAACAATACTGCAAGTTTGTGTGGGTTGATATTTTCTCCAGAATGTAGCAGCACTTAATTTCTGTACTAATATATTTCATACATTAAATGTGAGGAATGCTAGTTTTTCCTCTCAAGGTCTCCCTCATTCTCCACTGGAAGCGATACGCCTGGATACCTTGTCTTCCATGGTAGACACTACAACAGATACATAAAATGCTTGGGATGTCTACAACAGGCAGTAACAAATGGCAACTCCCTGACTGAATCTCCTCCCTGAATTATCTAACTTGTAGAGACACCAGAAAGTCCAACTCAGAGAGTCATTAAGTGTTGTAAGCTGCACAGTAACGGGTGTTGTACCGTTTTCCCACTCCCTGGCAGAATCCTACTCCCCTTCGCGTGAACTGCAGTGTCGCTTATTTTCATTTAGTTCGATCTGCCTCTTAGTTTTACATCTGCGCTCTTCCTTCGACAAAATGAGTGTTTATACACTTTCTACCACTCAACAAAGACCAGAACATCACAAGAGGAGCAACTTATCACAAAGGAGATGATCCTATATTTAAGATTTTGGGTTTTAAGATGAACACATCGCAATGCGAACATCAGAATTGCACTAGTGATAGACGACCCATAATGTACGCCATAACATCCATGATAACAAACTACGAGAGCACTTAGAATGCTTAATAGTTTACAAGTAATACATTTATGTAGGCCTATTATATTATTTATACTGCCAAAATTCATCCCCCACCCGTATCTATTGTTTGCAAATTCTGAGACACTTCAAATTTATTGTGGTTACATCTTTGGGTCACTGGATGGTACCCTAGAAAGTACATGCTTGTAGTAACAACAGGGACCATTTTGCAGTGGGGAGTAGGATTCTGCCGGGGAGTGGTAAAACGGCACAACACCGGCATAACAGGTTCCCAACAATATGAAAATTGAGATGTGAGCCACATAACCTGCTGGTTCTCTTGCACAATAGCTACGCTACTTTGCTTTAACACAGCAGTATACCAGTGTGAGTTGTATGTGGTTTGCATGAATGTTATCTGTAAATGAGAACCACAACATGTAGAAAACGTGAACAGTAACCATAATAAAAGGGATAATCAACATCCCATCAAGTGTAATGGTATGTCAATGCTGACTGTCGCTTGGGGGTTATCATTGATTTGGCAGGCTGCAGACAAATATAGCTAGCCTAGGTTGGATTTGCTCAGCAAACGTTACAATTTCATACAAGAAATTCCCAAGTATGTGAGTATTTATGACCTGATATTCAATCTCCAGTGAGGCATCTTTCTTCATGGTCTGGTAGAAACACTCCTTGCGACCGGCGGGTAGAGTGAATGTGAAGTCGCTGTCCAAAGACTGAGAGAAGTGAGCCAGCACCACAAACCTCTTCGAGACTAGAGCAACAAGCACGGACAGGACGCACACAATAACCCGGACTACCTCCATAGTCAAGCCTGCTTGCCTAAAAGTCCAAAAGAGCCAAAGCGGTGTTACAGTAGCTAGCCACTGTAATGGTAAGTGAGCGGCGAAGCAGCTAGTTCCGTCCCCCAAAACTTCACTTCTGTTGAAATGTTCTCACCCAGTACTGAAGCCTGTCGAAAGTTCAGGACCGCGCCGGTTTAAAACAACTACACATATGAATTTATTATTTCAATGTCAATCAATTCACTATTCTAATTTAATTTACTCTAATTTAGGTATTATTTGTATCGTATTTATCATTCGATATAAATTAGATACAATAAAAAAGTACAGGCACATTTTTAGGGCTCTTCTCGATTTGCACTCTGGGATATGGAGTTCTTATGTTCCATGTGGGGTAAACAGAAGAAATCATATCCTCACTTCCACTGCATGGTACGGCTCATAGAGTGTATTCAAAAATCGAATTATTCATTTTAATAACAAACGTGTAAATGATCAATACAAGTTAAAATTTTAAAGAAGAAAGACATGACTGAAAATATATACACATATAAAGATGTATTGGGTGTCAAGATTTTTTTATTCTATAGATTCTCCCAAAATTAGGCCGTTTTTTTCACTTTAATTTTAATGACTGTCCCTACAAAACGTTTCTTCTCCATTAAATGAAACAAGGTGGAAATTATAGAATTTAAGATAAAGATAGACTGTTACAATTTAGCTGCATTGAGCCTTGAGCTTTAATAACAAATGATTGTTTTTTAAGTATCTTTTCAGGATTTCTTTTAAATATAATTTTTATACTATATGAAGGTGTTTTGCGATGCAGAAAAAAGTACACAGTGTTCACATTCCTCCAAGCACTCACCACACACTCATCAAGGGATTTGAACTTCCACATACTTGCCTTTACAAAAAACAAAAGTATCAAACACTAGTCATGTATATTGAAACATTGACAGCTAACGATTGTGCAATAACATACTAATATTGCGTGCTTTGGTGATTTACTTATCAAGAAATAAGTGACGCGTCCTGCTCCACAGTCACCAACTCATCTCCAGTCCAGGGGGCGGGTTTTTTCTTCAAATACGGTGTTGCTACGTGTTCTATGATTGGTCAACAAGTCCACAGCTCGGATTTGATTGGTCGGACGTGGAGCAGGGGTTGAATTTACCAAGACCTAGCTACCCGTCAACAGCAGTGGTTAATAAAGCTGAAAAAGAGGCGGACGACCGGTCCACACAATGAAAATTAGCACGCGTCGTGTGTAGGTTTCAGCTACAGAAGACAGTCGTTTATTAATTTGTAATTTAAACAGGCTCTCAGCCAACAAAAACCCTGTCTTCGGTGTATTGTGTAGCCGTGAGAGATTAGAAAAAACCCCAAAGAGCGAGGATGTTGGTCCCCGCGGGAAGATAATGAAGAGGCTGCGCGTTTTGTTGGTGTGCCTCATTGTAGCTCTCCTGTGCTGGTAAGCTTAGCCCGACATCTCCATCTCCATTCACATTATTCATGGCATGTCAGACAAATGACAGTCGTAACAATAGGTGAATCACGTTTAATGATAATTATACTGTCCGTCACGTCGCTTTGCTTGATGTCTTTTGCCGCATAATATCCGTCAGTCATCAATGTTCATTGACATGAATCCTCCCTGCTACACAGCTAACATTATCAGCTACTTACAGTGTGTGGTGTGATGTTTAGTTGACCTGTAATTATAAAGAAGAGCCTTGACATGGTTTTGTCGATACATAACTGGTTGATAAAGTTTGTTGTTTAAATGGTTTATAGTGGGTTAGTAGGTTAGGTAACCAGCTGTTGAATAGCAGCATAGCTAGCTAACCCAAACCAGTGAAGTTGGGCTGTGACTACAAACGTTAGGCTACTTGTCTGGTGGCTGGTAACGTTAATGTTGACCAGAAATACTGAAAGTGCCAGTGACAGGCTTTGTATCTTTTCTCTTTAAGATTTGTAATGATACAATTGTAATTTTCTCTCCTTGTAACGCAGGGCTTCAATTAACCATTATTTCACTATGGGTTATTTTTCAAATAATTGAATGATCCATCTCGAAAATGCCAACATTAGTGCCAAATCCACATAATCAACTAGTTAAGTCCAAACTGATATCTTAATATTGTTTAGTGAGTCTGGACAACAGATTTGAAACCAGAACGACTCAATTTATAATCATATGAAATTACAAAAAGCAAGCATTTCTCTGCATTTGTAAAAAAAACGGGAAAAAAGCAGAATATTTTGGCATTGTTAGCCTAATTAATAAATTACTAAAACAAGTAATCAGTGGTGTTGAAACTTTGTGTTGATACTCATCTCACGATACATAAGATCCACTGCAAAACTGAGGAGCTAGATTTTACAGTCTGTATAAAGCTGAAAATGCAGTGTAAAATGATGACTTCATTATACTTGTACAGATGTAACAGATCTGTTGTTACATTCAACAATGTAAATAAGTTGCACTATAAAACATGGTGTTTGTAGTTCCTCTGTAAGGTACATGCAGACTGAGGTGACATCTGGTCGATTAATTCATGAATTTGTTTAATCTCAGAGGCACGGAGCAGGTAACAATATGCAGGGTTTGTGAAATGGGATTAACTGGCCAGCTAACATGCCACCTTTATCTGATTTGTGACTCAGGATCAGCAAACCTGTCAGTGTGTGGCCTGCTGACTGTTGTTTCTGCACTGTCCTAGTCATTTGTTTGTGATAACTATTCACCGTCACTTTTGTTCTCTGGGAGACCAAATAATCTTACTCATAGTAAATGGTTGAAAAAAATAAATACAAGACACCTTTTGTGGATTATTAGTCATAGAAAGCTACATTTAAAACTTCAGTTTGTAAAACTCCGACTGAGCTCTTCCAGATAATGTGATACTCTTACTTCAGATGTGTCACTTCTTTCATTCTAATGTTTCCAGGAAATTATACATTAATGCCTGTGTTGGCAGCACAGAGCCAACAATGGTGGTAACACAGGATGTAATGATCCTATCCATTTCATTTGCATCCCTCATCATAAAACCAGTAGTGTTTTTTCCTCCTCCCTGTATCCTGACAGCATCGGAAACAGATTTTAATGCTCATGTTTTATTGAGCATAACAAGAATTTGCCTTATGTAATGCTCTCATCAATAAGTAAAACATCCTCTAGTACACAGTCGGTATAGTACCTTCATAGGATTCATGTTTTACAAAAGAAATGCAAACTGGTATAAAATAAGTCTAAATATTTGGTCAGGCTGAAAAGAAAAATACTACTAACTCACTCAGACTGATAAATCCACTTCTTAGTCTCTGTTTGAACCCTTGCACCTTTTTTCTGAAGAATGATCACATTCCCACAGATTAGATTATTTCAAAAGACTCCTCAGTCCTCGGTGCTCCTCAGATAAGATTTAGCGTACGTTTTCATCTTTATAGCAGGCAAACAAAGAAGAAAGAAACATGAGAACATGAAAACACAGCAGCTATAGGCACAACAGGGTGCTGCTCTCTGCCTCCTGAAGGCCAACAAAACAGGGGATTAACATATTCATAGTTAGTCATTTAAATTCAAGAAAGGTCCAAGGGAATATTGAGTTATAAATTTAATTCATGGATGAGACAGCCTTCCCTGGTAACAAGTAGACTGGATTACAGCCTTCCGTGTCAGGTGTTTGCTTGCTTAAAACCTTGGTGCACTTTTTCACTTTCCCACAAACTAACTAATGACCATGCAACCACGCGCACAGACTTCATTACTAATGCAAACCCTTTAGTGTGCTGCTGTCGGCTTCTCACCCCTCCGTGCCAACTCTCACACGTCCCAGTGGGAACAGAGAAATGGGGAATGCAGTCCTAGCAGTAATCCAAAGGTTTCCAAGGCAGCAGCAGTAATATAGGCAGAAAGGGGCTCTGTATCAGGAGGCTGGTGGCAGAAAACTGTGGGGGGCATTATTCTGTTGTCGTGATTCACCTGCTGCTTTTTAATAACCCTGTGCTGCTTGAAATGGTCACGGCTAATGTTGAAATTTCCTGTCCAGACCCCATGATTTTATTTTTTGTGTGACGTCTTCTGTATATAATTGTGAGACTGCTGTAGCTGCTGTAGGTACGGCAGACTGTATTCTGTGTGTGTCATGCTGCCTCTTCACTCACGTAGGCAGCAACAGGGATCTTACTGTGTGCACGGTGTGCTAGCTCAGGCTGTTGACATCAGCGTCACTGGAGAAAGCTTGCATGTGTACTTGCGAGTGTTTGTGTGAGGGTGCACATTTTCAGCCAGGTTGATTGTCAGTAATGATAGTTTACCACGCACATATATTTTCTCCCCGTTAAGATTTTAACGTGCCTCGACGTGGGCTGAGTGTGGTGTGTCAGCAGCACTCCTCTCTGTAGTAACACAACTCTGATTGCAGGTTACAAACTGATAGAACTTGTTGGACTTCCTCTCAAACAACTGGCATCTTTCTGCTAATTGTATTTTCTGTAAAACTAAAATAAACAATTGGATTGCTCAAGAGAAATAGCTGCATGTCTTGTCATCATCTCATTCTGTCCCTGTGTCATAGGCTTATGAGTTTCACAGCCGTTTGAAGATTATTGTTTTTACGTAATGTGATTAGCACTCAAGAGATAACTCTGCAGCCAGTTGACCAACAGATGATATTATATTCCATTAGAGTGCAGACACTTTCTAATCATCCATAGCATAAAACTAGCAAAGCATTATGATTCTCTGAGCATGTGCAGGTAAAATGAAATTGTCCACCCAGTGCTGTTGAATTTTAAATCTGCAGACTCCCCTGATTGTTATATAATTTAGTGTTTGTGCTGTTGATCAGTCTTTCATTTAATTAAATGCCTTTTAATGCCATTTAAATTGCTTCAGGGTACTGCTGTGTGTTTTTTTGCTTCTGCTTATTATACCCAAAGAGGTGTTTGATGTTTGTGCTGTGTGTTTTGACACCAGTCCAGTAAGAGATTACAGGATTTTGCTTGTCCAACCTGTTTCCTTTTCTAGATCATCTATAGGGTGAGTCAGTCTATATGGGATTTCACTTGCCCTCTGTTGCCAGATTGGTTTCCCAACACACAGCTTCAGTTCTTGAGCAGTTTTGTTAGTGAAATATTTTGGCTCTAAAATAAAAAACCCAAAAGAAAGCTCAACATGAGGTAGCAGGCTGATGGAGTTGATCAAATACAGCATCAGGTAAATTCCCCTTCAGTACACACACACTTTGGTAAAATGATAAAATAAATAAATAATAATATTTATTTAAAATAAAATGGAAGGTAACAAAGCCTGCCTCGGTGACACGACAGTGTTGCTTACTTTAGCCTTTTCCAGAAGCTCATCTCCTCCAGCTACTCATGTCATCCAGCTGCCTTGTTGTAACTTTTATGGTCCTGTAATACTGTATGGCTGCTGTGATTTACAGCATGTGTGTCCATACACATGCTTGTTTTTTTCTTCCCTCTTAGCTCTGCCTTTATTAGATGACTCCTTTGTTGTTCTTGTTCAGGTATTGTCCTGCTGGATGCCTGGGCCTCGAGAGCAGTATAGTTGAAGGGTGAGGGAGTATAACTCTGGTATTCATCTTGTGTTAACCCCATTTCAGCTTTTTTGAACAGCACGTTTGCCACATTCATGTTGAGTCGTGTTCGGGTGGTCAGGGGAGTATGATCAGTAAGTGGTCTAACCCAGCCTAGAGGTATTGAGATACATTGCCCAGTCGTGTATGGTTTTATACTGTCTTTTATGTAGTCTGAAGGACATTGTTGATATTAATTTATTATGAGCTGCAGATGTCTAAATGGCCTTGATACTTATACATAAGCACCCACATACTGTACTGTCCCAAGAATGGACTCAGATATGTTTCTAAAACAAAAGAAAAAAAAAGCCACAATGTTATCTGTCAGAGCAAACGTGACATTTGACCCATGTCAAAAAGCTGCAGAATCATCCTCCTCAGCGGGCGAACCAGGCCCAGGCCTGTTGTTCTAAGACACAGTTGTTTGTTGTCTTTTCTCTAACTTTAATCAAAGCTTACCAGATAATTTCTCTCTTGTTATCTGTCAGCATTTTCAGAATTCAATTTGAAAACTGAATTAATTTGTCATTAATCAATTACGTGATCAACAGAAAATTGATCATTTAAGACAATTATCAAATAAAAATGGCAGACATTTGCTTGTCTCAGGCTTGTTATACGTTTTATTTTATATCATTTGTGATATAAAATTGAGTTTCTTTGTGTTTTTTGATTGGCAGACAAAATAAGCAATTTGAAGACATCACTTTCGGTTTTAGGAACTAAAAAGTAATGGGCACGTGTCATTAGGTTTAGTTTTTTATAAGCTAAATATCTATTGATTAATCAAAAATAATTATAAAACAATCATCAAACAAATCACTACCTAATCCAATTTTGCTTGTGACAATGGTTAGCAGGTTGTTAAATGTACAAATGGGTGGTATTAAAATCCTATAGATAAGATTACTTCTATGTGTCTGACTGAGAGACCGGCTCTAATCTGCTGCCAGTGGGTGCATTATACCTTGTAAATCTCTGGCTTAAAATGTAGTGATAAAACGTTCCCTTTCCTCGACTGTTGGCTTAAAGACTAGAGGCTCAACAAGTAAGCGAGAGTCCATCTTTTTGTTGTTGTTGTTGTAGCACGCCAGAGTTGAGCACTGCAGGCTGGCAGCTCTAGTTTTATGTGAGGAGACAGAGCTGGACTGGCACTCCAGAGCACACTATTGTTCCTGCCCACTGGCCATGGAGACTGCTGAGCACATTCAGCTGAGCACATTCAGCTCTCTTGCCTGCTTCCGGCCTCCCTGTCTTCCAGCTGCGTGGCTCTCTGTATGTTAATGCTTCACGCTGGCACCTTTTTTTGTAACACGAGTAATGTGAAGTAGTCAGAGTGAGCCAACACCTGAGGTAGATCCAGTGTTAGATGCCTTGGTGTACTTATTTCATCTAGGCGAGCGCTTATCAGTAGGTCTGGGTGATCAAAACAATCTCAAATCCAGATTGCAATAACATTTCCCTAGATGGCTATAATGAATACAGAATGCTTGTAGTGTGTGTGTGTGTGTGTGTGTGTGTGTGTGTGTGTGTGTGCTAACCATAATCCAGTCAGACTGCACTTTATACAATATATCTAGTTAGGCTACAGTTTATTTTGACTTCTCACAATTGAGGTAAAAACAGAATCATCGGTTGGTAGAGAGAGAAAGAACAATGAGCAGAACCCCTACTTTATTAGTCTACTTTGTCTGTGTTTACTTGAACATAGCTGCACTCTCTTTAGAAGCAAGTTAGTGCAGAAGTAACAACTGGATATCTCACTAACAAAACAGATATCTGCTTTGATATCACAGTATTTTGAGTCTGAATGAAGACCGTTATTATCACTGGAGAATATTATAAAGCAGAGACACATGGCCTGTCTCTATTAGGTGTCTTGTTTTTTTTGTTTTTTTTGCCTTAAATAAAAATGAAAAGCAGATGTAAAAAGGATTGAGTATCGTCGGTTTCAGTTTTGTGTTAGTCCATCTTGTCTCTCACTTCCTTTACTCAGTGTTAACCTTGCACTGTGTTTTATTGTGAATTTTGTGTCAAATTTGCATTATGTCAATAAAAAGAGCATGAGATGAATTTGCTTGCAGTTATCTTGCGGTGAGCCCCTTAACACTACCATTTTGCATTTTTTGTTATTTTCTGGCAGCAGGAACGTCTTTGCAGGATCCTGTTGCTCACATAATTTCTAGGAATAGGTAGGCCTGCAGTGAGAGTTGAATGTCTGTCGGTAGCCTGAGGCTCTGTCAGTGGTTAGAATGAAAATACCACTGTTTACTGTGTGAGTGAATAGTATTCTGAGGGTGGAGATTGTTAAAGGTGGGGACTTGCGTCAGAACACTAACGTAGTGTTATTGCGAGAAGAGGGTATGGCAAAGGGAAGAGAGTTGATTGATTTGACAACTGAGCATTAAGTTTTAAACTTTTTTTTTTAACTTTTTGTGGTTATATAATAAGCATCTTTTCTGAGTAATTAACAGTGCACATGGTTTACCCAGGTTTTAATTGTACATTATCTAAAACAATCTCTATCTAAAACTCTTAAAAAATTTAAGGTATGAAAATTTTTCCATCTCAAGTTGTTTTAATGCACCTCAAGACATCTCTGATAGCTGGATGCTGTATATACGCTGAGTTTTTGATAGTTTATTACATTTAAATGATAAATCAGGGGTTGCTTTGCTTTTTTCTGCCCTCCTAGAGAAAGGCACTATTTTCCCCCTCCTGGAAATGCTCTGGTTTCTTCTCTTCCCCTCCCCCTCTCTGGCTCGCTGCTCTTTACTGTTTACCTTTTGCAGCCACTGACTGGCTTTCATGCTTGAACTGCAAGTGGTGGTCTATTTCTCTCTTTTTCGTTGTTGATGGTTCACTCTTGTATGCAGTGTGTGACTGTTTGTATGCATGTGTGCCTTTTTTTTTTACTGTCTGGGTGAGGGCAATGTACAGAAAGCTGCCTTGTCCATAGCTGACACACAGGGCTACTAAAGAACATTGTGTACTAAAGCCAATGAGGGCGAGTTTTGCTTTAGCTTGCATACAAAGACATACCATCGCCATCCAATCTACTTTCCTTCAGCCGCCTGCTGGATGCGAAATCCCATTATCTTATTTCACATGCTAAAATAATTAGATTTATAATGGACATCAGAATCAAAAGGGCAATATACAGTAGGCTCATTGTTTCAGATTTGCTAAATATGTAGGTGCCACAGCCACTGTGTGAGTATAATGTATTGTTCAAAACCAAAATATCACAGTATTCATGTCAGTTTCCTGTGTTTTATTTTTAAAAACCTGGTGTTTCCTTGCTCGTCGGGAGGCCACTGTTTGCGTTGGAGTACATATGGTAAATGTAAATGTTTCACCACGCTGCAGCACGTGGGTACACTGTGTACTGAGGTGAATATTTGATGGATTTTTGTTCCCCTGCTGTGCCTGCTGATGAATACATACTGACTAAGAATGCACGTGTATTGTTGTATCCACACCCACCCATGCTAACCCACGCTGGCAAAGTGGCTTTTCCTATCAAATTACATTATATCACATGACTGCGTCCTTCAGTCCCATTGTCCTGGACCGATGTTCCTGATGTCGCATTCCCAAGCCCTTTTGATCCCTGTCTGACTGGGACTACTGCGATGCTCCACAGCGTCACTGCTGCCACCATACTGTGACTATGGGTCTTTTGTCTGGCTCGGTATTCGAGAAAAGATGGGTGTTTAATTTCACTATAGATGAATACAGTGTGATGCAGGCATTTAACAGATTGGTGTAGATATATTAAATGATCTTTTATGATTTTCCTAGTCAAGCCAGATAATAGAATTACTTAATTTTATAACCAGTAATTTAAATAAATGTAAAATTTAAGCTTGACACATTTCTATGTTAATTATCCCTGAGACTAATGCTTTTGTTTTCGCAACTCAGTATATCTGTTAGATTTAGTTTGACCATGTTTTAATGTTCATTTATTGTTCTGATGGATTGTTTTCTAATTACTTTAAGTCTTTCATATCTATACTATGAATATATTCATTAGTGCATTGCTAATCCCCTTGAAAACTCCAAACACCCACTCCAGTAATATATTTTAATTAACTTTTCAATCATTCATTCATTCATTTTTTTAGATTAAAATTCACTGTGAATTTTGAAATTTCAGTTCTTAATCTAGTAAATTTAAACACATTGCTCTTAACTTGGTTGTATACTCTCATTTCATCATGAAACAGAAACGCTACACGCTGGCATGCCAGCAGTTATAGAGGGAACACAAATTGATTTCTTTGCCTCCAAGAATGGATCAAACACAACACTTATTTGGTTTGGTCTTTTTTGCATTTATAAGACAGTTGATTCATGGTATGATAATGTTGTATGTACCTGACTTGGTGCTGTTGTGTTATTGAGGTTTAAATGATATTATCTGAATTGGTGGACGACCCACGGATTCTCTAACGGTTAAGTTTTGGTTCTGGATGAAAATGTCCTTAATGTCAGTGGGCTGCAGGCATGTTAGGTGAACATAACCGTACAGGAGCTGCAGTCTTTCTTCCACCAGGTGACTTGGCCTACGTGGTGCTTACAGTCTGGCTTCCAAATAGAGGTGTGTCTGTTCATTCACACTACATCCTAGAGAAAGGCTCCTGTGTAAACGGTGAAGGATTTATGTGCGTCACAGAGCCGGCATAGTCAGAGAAGGATCCTTATAGACCAGAGCGACAAACAAGCTTTACAAATAGCTTAAGCTAGTGTGGATTATACGAGTATATTGGATGAACTCAAGTGTTTTATCGAATTGTGATTATCTGGCTTTGAGAAGAAACAGGATGAAGTGGTGTCATTCTGCCAGGAACTACTGGGCCTGTGCCAGTGTGTTTTATTAGCATGACATTTTAACAAGAACAATAAGAAAGATTCCAAAAACCCTTTGAACTCAAGTATGACATCAGTTTGTAGGCACGTTGTTGTTCCATTTCTTGAACGGAGCTTTATTAATACAAGCTTATATAATTATATAATCTCTCAATTTTATTTATTAATACCTTGAATGCAGGTGGTGGATTGATATTTTAAGCTTGTATAGTGTTACCTGCAGTTATTTCACACTGCCTCCTCGGCTTTCTTTCGATATCTGTGAGTGGCGATGTTCATTTTTGAGCATATGTATGTATTTAACTAAAAATACAGGTTTGGTTGAATAATTTACAAATTCAAACACCAAAGGATCTTAGTACTTGTTCTCTTTGAAAAACCTGCCACATCACAACAGATCTGGATCCACTGGTTTCTCTCCAAGAAAAGAGTAAACATATCTGGAAAGATCTTTATTGAGTTAGTACACGTAAAAATCGTGGCCATATCTAGCTAACACACTTTTTTTGTTATCTGCGGTGTGGGCACAGTTCTGTAGGTATAGTAATTTTATCCTGGACATGCACAGAATGAGTCAAAAGAAGTTTTTTCAGTGATTATATCATATTTCCTCACCTTCTGGGTTCTGTGCATTCATGTTTGTCCTATCACTTTCTACCTGCTGGGAACTCCTCTAACAGTTCAGGACAGCTCTGCAGCTCTCCTAAATCTACAGAAGAGAAAGACGTAGAAGGTTGACATGCGTTTACTCCTAAGCTTAAAAGTCGGACCAAAAAAAAAAAGCATCACTTTTTTGAGTTTTGGGCCAGTTAGGACTGATTTCCTGCTCTGAGATGCTTGACGAGAATATGGGGTATGCCTCTATTCCTCCTATACAGCAAGTCAGCACACAGCATTGAAGCACTTAGGGAAATGAGCTCACCACTCCAACCCCACTTACAGTGCCTCTGGTCCCAAAGATTAGCAAATAGAGCAGCAATGCTAAGCATTGGAGCTAATATGTCTGCAGCAGCAAGGTAGAAAACATGAACATCTGTTCTCTCAAATTTTTCCATTGAACCCACAGTTTGCTGGTGGAATTTCTGTTAGTGGAGTTAACCAAGCTCCTCGGCTGCTTCTCTGTGCCTCTGAAGTATTGATTTGTTAGCATTGTGATCAAACAGCTATGGAGCATGACATTGTGCCTAAGTATTGTAAAGATGCATTAACCACTTGATAGCTGATAAATTATTGGCTGGTTAAAAAAGTATAAATGGGTTATTGCAGATTAGCCGACAGTCGGTATCAGTCTCTTCTGCCCAGTCCAAAATAGTTTAAGTAAATGGACTGGGAAAGTGGTCAGATCTGAATCTGTGTTTTGAATTTGACGGTCCTTGAGTGTAGATTAGAACCATTTTAATTTCAGACAGAAGTCAGAACCTTCGCTGTTCCAAAGAAAATCTTGTTTGGCTTTGCGAGTTCACATAGGAAGAGGGAGTGTAGGGAAAGCACAGAGCCACAATATCTCTGTGTGCAAGAATTTAAGATAGGATATAATTGGCAACTGAAAAAGGAAGACACAAAAAATCATGGCAACCAAAAGAAAACAGAATATGTGGTCACTGTTCCTCCTACAATGTAAAACATTCAATGAAATAAGGAACATTTAAAAGAGCTTAATGACCTCTCAAAATACAAAAATACTCCTAGGAGAAGGAGGGACAGTACATGACCTAGACACACACAGCACACGCATTGAGAAAAAATCTTTTAAGAAACTTCTCTTCATCTACTTAATTCTCTGCCAATAAGAAATAACCCACTGTAACCAGTCACTAGCAAGCCTTTGGGAACTTGCCCTGAAGTCAGTGTGTTGTTGGTTAGCAAATGTACCATAGGTAAGATGGCAGTTCAGAAATGTTTGTGCGTGTGCATTAGAGAGCTATTCACCAGTCCAGCCACTATGTCCTGGCTGCCCCAGTGATGCACCAGTGGACAGGATTATGGAGGATCAGCAGGCTTTAAAACAAACTGCTGCTCTACATTAGGCCATGCTTCAATGCGGAGGGAAATTAGAACGCACACGCAAACTTACACATACAAACACGCTCAATCCTCTAAGGCAGGGCTTTTAGGCCCCCCCACCCCTTTTCCTCCAAACAGTGACGACATGTTTTTGTCTGCCTGGCAGATGCGCTGGCCTACTTTTACTGGCGAGCCCTGGCACATCTCCCTGCCCCACAATCCACCTCTGCCCACGTGGATCCTGGATTCTCTCTCCTCAGCTGTTTTTCTCCCCATCTTCCTCTCTGACAGTTGTTTTTTTTTTTTTCTGTCAACTATGTGCCTGCTTCAAGGATTTATTTTGGGAGATGTTTCTCTGCGAGAAAACGGCTGGATTTATTCGGCCTTTTATTGGGTGTGCGTGTGTATGTGTTTGCTCTCCCCAAGCATGTGATTAAGCTTTGGTGAGTTGATGGATCTGTTCATGAGGAAACTTGAACTCATTCACTACATCATCACGCTGTTCTCCATCAGCCTTTCAACCCATCTCCCAGCACCACACGTCGTATATCAAGAATAATCTGAACGTCAGTGAAAAACATCACAAGACTCTCCTCTGACTTGGGACAGACAGACACACTATTCACATTCCTGTTTGATTCATATTCAAGACCATAATAACATATACTCAGTGACTTTAGTATGATGTCAATCAATTTGACTAATTTACTCCACTGCCGTTAGTGATGCCTCCCTCTTCTTATGCTTTTGTTTATCTCTCTTCTGTGTTTTCTCACAACAGGTGACACAGTGACACAGTTTAAGTCATTTGAGACAATTAAGGACGGTGAGGACTTAGTGTACATCAAGTGCCATCAGTTAGTTAAAGGCTGCCTGTGTGAGAGAGTTTATATAATGAGAAGCAACAAGCTGGTCTGAGATTTAGGCCAGGAGAGGGAAAGGCAGCAACTAATCTGACCTGACCCAGGTTTGTGTGTTGCAGTGTCATGCTATGAGGAAGATGAGTCTGTATGAGAGGGCAGAGTGACAAAGCGCTCTTGATCTGACTAATCAAACAGTGAAGAGTCAATGGGATGAATGTCAAAGCAATAAGGCTATACAGGGCTCATAGTCCCAAGGCTGAAGGGAGAGACACACACACACACACACACACACACACACACACGTATGTTGTCATGCTAGATGCGGACATCCTGCCTGAGAAGAGATCAGATCAGAGCACAGTTTGCATGCCATGAAGCTGGTGATAATATTTGACTCACTGCCGGCAGATGAATCTGTCCTCAGCCTGTTGTCTCTGCAGCTCTCTGTCAACCCTGTCAGTTGGTACAGTGCAGTACAGTTGATTTATGCCATGTCTCCTGGTTCTGAATGCTCCCAAAGCCAGCAGGAATTATCAGGGGATTTGGCTGCTCGGAACCAGCAGAGACAGTGTATCAGCCAGCGTGTCTGTGTGCATCTGTGCAAAGCGGTGTCGCTTTTAATTGCACTATTGTGCATTGAAAGGCCGTATGACGGCATAAAAAGCAGAACGCAGTTTTCAAAGGTTATGGCTCAGGCAAGACAGACTCCATCAGAGCTCTAGAGCTGCCCTTCTGTGCGCTCCCATGTTTCTGTAACAGGTGGCTAACAAGCCAATACTGTCCTCTTCAGCACTTATATGGATATTACAAAATAGCTGAGCCGTTTGTAGCCAGAGAAGAGCCTAAAAGATGGAAAGACTCCTTTAAAACCCCCAGGTGCTTCTGAAGTGGGACAGGAAACGGCGATAGAGAGAGAATGAGGAAGAGTGTATTTGCAGGCTGCTGACTCATTAGTCTTGCCTCAGGCTCTTCCTTCATTAGCTTGGCAATTGACCCACTACTGGTATGCAACGTACACGGCACAACATTTTTTTCTTTCAGTGGACTCTGTATCTCTCTCCATTTGTGTGTCTTAAGTTCCCCCTCCCACTGTTATATAACTATTTGAATTAAAAAGTAGGTCACAGTATGCCCCCAAAGCAGATCCTCTCAGATCAGCCCCTTCTTCACCTCTTTTTCTCTTTTCATCTGCTTTCCTTTTTTCATCTTTTGAAGGAATGTCGGCACTCAGGTCTTTCCATTCATGCATGGAGATGAGGCTGAGTGGGGGCGGCAGGGGTGGTAGATCGTTCCCACTTGTTTTATAGCACAGGGCAATACAGGGCATTTGTGGTCTTGAATTGCTCCACATGTTTTAATCTCTATTTGAATTTTCATAATTTGAATAGCGCTCTGGATATTGGCAGGTTCCAGTTAAACATTGGTTCAATGAGTCACATTACGCAAGTCAATTTGCATCCATCATCGACCAAAGTTTATACAGGATTGTTTACTCTGTGACGTGTTCACTTAAACATGCACTGTGGTATGTGATCTGTTTGTCACCCATGTGTATTTACACCAGTGTTCTCCTATCTGGACGATTGAAGGCCTTTTAAAAAATGATAACAAGCAAAGTTAAATAATTCTGAGTCAGTTTTGGTAAAGCAACTGTAAATACGATGAGATTTTACAATGTTTTAAGAATTTAGTGCATTATATGCTCAGTTAAGCTCCTTATCTGAAACTAGACTGTGAAACTAGACAGTGAAACAGCCAAGGTTCGTTTCAGAGAACATGCAGGAACAAAGAGACCTTGATGTTAAATAAGCATCACCCCTTAGCAAAGTATTCAGACCCTGCAAGACTTTTGGAAAATTGGTAAAGCAATTCTAAGGCTGTGTGGCATCCTGTGCAAAAACGTCAGTAGTGATATTCTGAAGGCTATGAGTAAACAACAGAGGGCCACACTAATAATGCTTTCCTGCAAGCACCTTACAGCTGCAGAGTTCTGACCAAAGACGGCTGAATTCTAGCGTTTAGGATCTTGTGTGGGGAAAAAAACATTTCAAACTGAAAAATGATCAGCCAATTATTGAGAGTTGCTCAGTTGGGATTCTGACAGGCACTGCCCTATAACCACACTTTTTAACAGGTTAATACATTGTGAGTGGATAGACATACAGAATGTCTGTCTGCAGATCGGCAGAATCGGTTTCAATGCATAGAGGCATAAATTGAATATTTATTATGAATTTTTGAAGAACTCAAATGTTTTACAGAGTACACAGGACTGATCATTGTGAGATATTGGATTGTGCGAGAGGGATTGGAAGGAAGCTGAGAGATGTGTAGTTGGTTTTAACTGCTGTCCAGTGCTATCGTCCAACTTCCACCATGTTAGTGTACATGGCTTTTCCTATATAGCAATATGTTGTTCTGTACCTCACGCCATAGGCTGTAGTGATCTTTGGGTGTGTTGTCTGACGTGATTTTGCCAGTTGGGGGTAGAGAGTAGATCTGACTCGACTGTTTCTGCCCCAATTATGAACAGTCAGTTATTAAGTTACTAAGTAAAAAGGCTACATTTTCATGAACTTTGACATGTTTTTCAAAAATAATTTCAATTTGAGGTAATGAATAAAACATAATTCCAAAATATAGACATTAATCATCATATTTGTTGATGATTTGTTGACAGGGATTGAATTTTTACCTCCATAATTTGCTGGCATTTCATTTTTGCAGCTGTGTGTTACATAATTTTGTTCGTGTTGTCCTGAGTAAAGTATGTGAAAGATGTCTTCCCTGTACATCCGTAGATGATTTAGGGTTTGAGGGTGGAGGAATGACACAGACATTTGAAACACAACGCAACACAGTTTAAAGCAATGGAAAGCTAAATTTAGCCAGGAGCCTATATTAGCCCGTGGTCCATATTTACCCGTTAGTCTGTGTACGCTGCTTGGCTCTTAGGTTTCCCTTTACTGGCTTTGTGTGGCCCCTCCTAGACCTTTAGGGGAAAGTGTATTTGAATTTAATATTTAATTTAATATATTAATATTTAAAGGTATTTTGAGGTGTTAACGCATATAGGAAGGAATGTGCACATTGCATCATCAACAGTGATCCAAAATAAACAACGGTATATGTCGTGTGTCGGAGTCTGGTGTCCCTCCAGAATTGAGGAGCAGGGGCTTCCTCCTAGACATGACATTCAGACAGAGATAAATCATCATCATTTCTCTACCGAGCCTCAGTCGTCTCTACTGCAACATAGCCAGAGGACATGTTGTATTTTCAGTAATGGGTCAAAACTCTTGTCTGAAAACTCTAATAAATTTGGTAAATGGCATTTCGACTTGAGTAGAATTAGCTTCAATGTTTGGCCCAACACCTTATCTTACTGAGCTGTCGTTTGCTCATAAATCTGATAGGGTATACAGCGCAGCTTTCAAAAGATCCTCTTACAAATTAAGTCTCAGCTGGATGTTCTTGTCATCTTTTATCTCTTCATTCAATCGCCTCAAATGTTAATGAACAGAATACAGATGGAGAGGCCCTCTGAGTGACAGGACACCGACTTGCACAGATGGTTGCCTCTGTGCGATTGTGAGTATGTGTGCTCACTGCTCATCTCGCCTCCTCCTGACAGCCAGGCTGACAGGGTGCTAACATGACAGTCCATGTGTCCCGCTCTCTCCTGACATTGATATTTGACCGCTCAAGGGGGAACCGCTCCAGTTTCAGAATCACATGGGGATTTGTATCCGAGCTTTGTGCCTCTTGTCACAGATGCAATGTGTCGTCACGCTCCCATTTTTTTGCATTAGTATTTCCATAATGTATAAAGGCTTTCATGTTAAACAAATGTACAATGCACATGTCCGTGTTTGTGGTTCCCCATAATAGAGCTTGCATAAAGCTGTTACAGAGGTCTTTGATCTACATTAACACTGATTAAGTAATTGAATGTGTTTGAGTGTCCAGTTTTGGCCTTGTTTGCCTAAGTGAGGGCCAGCATGTGAGAAGGTCTTTGTTTGATGGTGGCGCCTTTCAGTTTAACTTGATCTGTGTATGAGTTAGCCTAATAGCTCTAAAGCAGTCTGCTCACCGACTTATTAAAGTTCAAAGAAGTTAAGCGTAGATATAGTTTGTGGGTGACTTATGGAAAAACCCTTTCAGCGTCACAGCAGAGGGAACATGTTTAGACAGACCTTGTCAGTTCAGCTTCTTCACTTCATTTCACCTCCACTGATAAGCTAACCGAGAACCAGCTCTCTCTCGCTCTCGCTCTCTCTCTCTCTCTCGCTCTCTCGTTCCTATCTTTGCCTGTTGTGTGTTTCCTTATCATCCTCTTGCCCTGCCTGTCTCCTATTACCTCTTATCCTTTCCATTCCAATGTATTCTGCACTCTCTGTCATCTGGACTGTACGCTTAGTATTGACATGCATATAAAATCAGCAGTCCTGTATTGAAAAGTTGTTCATGTTTTCACAGTAGCCCCAGTGTCTGGCAGAGATAACGCATGTTGTAATCTTAGTCTGCGTGCTCCAGGCTTCTCCTCTTCATGTCGGCCCTGGCCTGTTGGCCTTGAGCACACTGCAGGAAAAGAGCAGCTATGTTTTGCTGCCATTCTGTGCTGCACATTATGGTAGTTGAACATAATTGAGTGGACAGGAAAACAGGCGCTGGGTATGCAAAAGATATGGAGGCTGAAATGAAACTTGTCAAAGTTGCACACATGCACACACACAGGGGAGCTGTGTTGAAACAAGACTGACTTGGAGACACCTGAAAGAGTTGCAGCAATCTCCTGGGCCCTGCTAAGCCTTATGGGCAGAAAGGAACGGACTGAGAGGAACAAGGAGGACGGAGTAGAGAGGACTGATTCAGAGAATGCAGTTTGCCTTGAGCAGCTTGCAAGAATACACAAATAAGTGGAATTTTGTTTACACTGACTGGTTATTTACACGATTATTCACTTTTGTCTTGCTCTCTGCCTCTCTCCTTGTAGAAGTAATTTTACCGTCTCTCCTTTGGGTTTATCTCTCTCTTTGTAGCTCTGCTTTTCCTCATGCACATTCAGCCTGCTTTTCTCTCCTACACTCACAGTATTTTCTTTGCCTGTGCCCAAAGAGCTTGTGTCAGTTGCCCCTCCCCCAGAGGGAAGGAGGTGCTCTCACTGGATGTGATGTAGTACAGCCTGAGCATACGTTTAATTCAAAGGTGACCATTGCTAACAGCATATTGAGCTTCTGAACCATGATGTGGAAATAGCAACAAGTTGATGCAGGGTTTCAATGATGACAGTTTTTCATTATTTTTTTGCAACTACTGCATTAACTACATTAACTGTCACTGATTACTCTCTAATTTTAGTTACATGTTCCTTGTGTATGATGATCACAATAATTATCCATTATGCTGAAAAATGTTTCCCTGTTTGTGTTTCAGGTACCCCAGTCAACATGTGTATTGTTCAGAGCAGAGCTTGTCTGACCCAGGTCAGTCTGCCGGGGACAAAAACCCTGACGGGCAGGAGCAGGACTCCACGCAACACGAGGTGTGTGGAAGTTTTTCGCCTTTACATGTTTCAAAATCAGTCACATCAAGCATTGCTTTTAATGAACAGCTGTGATACACTATTGTAATAAAGAACACAAATAGTATGAAATAACAGTCCTTCTAACACCAACTTTTTAGTTTCTAAAAATAAATTAATTATTGTGTGTGTGTGTGTATGTGTGTTTTGATTTCTTAATTTTTTTATTTAAATTTTAGTAATTTTAATAATACCACACCCGGGTAGCCTGCTGCCACTGCAACCCGGCAGATGGATATTCAGTGTGGTTAACATTGCTGGTTCATCTTGTTGGCCGGCTGTGGGACGATGAGCAGCATTATTAGGCTTACTGCTCGTGGTGAAATGTATGAGTTAGCAGAACACTAAGAGGATAGTGGTGGGAGTTAGGTCATGCACTTTAGGGACCCACTAACCCCTGGTGAAAAGTAGGAGGCTGGGAGAGAGGAGGAGGAGCTATAAATAATTGGTTTGAATGGTCAGGGAGGTCCTGGATTATAGAGGCAAGCAAGCGTGTGGATGGTGGGAGGGTATTGCGTAATTCTTTGTTGTGCAGAACAAGATGGGCATTATTGAAGAAGAAAACCAGGTATCAGTCGTTTCACCTTATCTCTCTAACTTTACAAGTGCTAGTCTTGTACGATTGAAACTGACAGGAACGTTCACGATGTTCAGTACATGAAGATTAGAGCCACTTCCAGGTAAAAAGTTACTTAGAAAGCAGCCCATTTACACATTGTCAAGAGCATAGGTTTCTCTGTGTAATGAGTTATAGAGGTGGTTGTGATATAGGCAGGACCAGCCCTGTGGGGTTAGAGTTCAGAGTACACAAAGCTTTCCCAATTCTCAGCTATTTTGTCCTTTTTTGTAGCCTTAGCGGCTGAATAATGTTGGAGACTAATCCGTCTTAAATCAGTCAACAAGCTTGCCTGAGGTGGACCGATGCTGGCTCAGAGCTGGGTCTAGGTTAAGTATTTGATACCCTCAGCTCTTATGAATGGGCCCTCAAAGTGTGTGTGTGTGTGTGTGTGTGTGTGTGTGTGGTAATGTGCGCATGAGTATTAGAATGAATGATAATTTGGGGAATCGAGCGTGCTTCAGTATGCGTGTGTGCGCACAGAAGAAGAGGAATCATTGTTTGCAGTCCAGCAACAAACAGGCATGCCAGGGCAGTTCAACAGGCCTGGCAGTCTGTCATTGGCCTTATAACGCAGTCTTTGTCTGTCAACAAAAGGCTTTCTTCACAACCTGAGATGCAAAGACCTTTTGCATCTTGACATTTTCACACAAAAATTATTATTCAAAATAAACATAATCCATCCATAATGTCTTGCAAATAGCTTGAATTGTCGTCCTGTCACCGTGCTTAATTTTTAGGTAGTGATATTTCATTGTTTTTTTTTTTAACTGCTTTTGTCAACATTTAAAGTTTCTATTCAGTGGAGTTTTTCTTATTTCTTTTTTCTCCTAGGTGTTGGAAGAATGGACGACACACACATCATACGATATGGGACTAGAGACGGAGAGAGCAGCACTAGAGAAGCTGGCAACACACAATGTACACCAAGAACAGGTAACATCATCTGTCTACCAGTTATTAAAAGGTCTCAAAACTACGGTGCAAATCCTTTATGAAACATGAGTGAAGATCGGGGTATTTCAACTGGCAAATATTCATTGTTTTCTTATTATATACTGCACACTTATAAAGGATGGCTGTCTGTTGTATGATGATGATGATGAATCAGGCTGGTCTCTAGTCATGTTCCACTTATGGCTTTAAAACTTATTTTTGGCTGGAGAGTGCCTTGAATTCTTTCAGTTCAAATATCACAATATTTTTGACTGAATACATGGGTATCAGTCAATAATGGGGTTATGTTTTAAGGTTGGCTATGATGTTTTGTACACAAGAACATTTTGTGAAACTCATTAGAGAAGGTGCTCACTTATTTTAGCTGTTGACGGATGATCTTTTATATGTGAGTGTTTTTGTGTTTTCTCTCACCAGACTGTGAATCTTCGGGAAGCTGAGGTGAAGGAGACCAAGCTGGACCAAGAGTCTGATACTGTACCTGTTGCTCCTGAGCCAGAACCCCACCCAGACCCCCAGACAGATTTGGACCTGCAGACTGACACCCAGGACCATGACCATGAAGTCCCTGTGTCTTGCACCCCAGAACCAGTTCCAGCACAAGACCAAGTGTCCACAGATGCCCCCGCCCCAGCGGAGATCTTCAGTGCTGCTGCACACCCCAGCCTGGACTCAAACCCAGCCACATCCCCAGATGAAGCTGAAAACACACCTACCTCACAGAGTGCCGGCCAGACCCACACAAGGTAAGCTCAGATTCACTTCCTCATTCCAGAGACCTGGTCTCTGGCATTAGAAGTTGGCTATAACCACAGAGAAGTCACATTGGTGTACTAAAATCATAATCTGAGATGGCTAAGGAAATCCATGTTCCTCTTATGATGGTTAAAGCCAACTTCAACCCAATCCAGGTGTAATGTACAGTAGGTAAAACTGTCTTCCATTGTCATGCCAGACATTGCACATTTTCTTTGATATTTTTGTTGGTTAACTTTTGTTCCCTTCAGTTGTTTGTTTTATTTCAATTATTTTATTTTATTCTTAATTTAACCACGGTTAATGACTGATCACAAACTGAAAGAGAAGCCCAAAGGAGAGTTGGTCTGACATCCTGGATATTTCACTTCTCATGGAACTGGTGAAGTTATGTGGAACTGTTCATGTACAGTGAACTGTTGTCAAATGGACTTTGTAATGGAAGTTTGTGGACATCGTGGAAAATCACCTGTGTGGACATGGAACTTTGACCGAGATTAGTCTGGATATCCTCCGGGTCGAACCTTCAAGAAGAATATGTCCATCCAGTGGGAGCGTTTGTATTCAAGTCCTTTCTCAAAGCGGCTCTCAACACCAGGACATTTTAAGATGTGCACATGAAGTCCCCCCCCAGCGAGCAACCTCTCCATCCCTTTTTGTCCATCCGTTTCTTTCTCCACTCTCTTTCTCCTGCCTTTTCTCTCTCTCTCCTGCTCTCCCTACGCTCTGTGTCATTTATCTCCTCTTCCTCGTCCCCTTCCCCACCTCTCTCCCACCCCATCCTCCCCAGTGTCCAGAGGTGTGGTAAACACCATGTCCTTTCTTTCCCTCAGTGCAGTGCGGGTTGCCAGTGCAGGAGATGAACTCCCAGTAGTCAACTTTGTTTTTGCTGAGCACTCTGATTCACAGTGCGGGGTCATTCCCCCCGAACTGGCAACCTGTGAAAACTCTCCTTTTGGCAGCCTTCTCAGGTGAGTTTCTAATCCCCGGAAGCCAATCAAAGCACAGAGACAGGTAATCAAGTCACAAGCTACACCTCTCTGCTGTGCGCAACCGTCCACCGCTGGACTTGCTCTCCACTTACTTCTGCTTTTTTAATTTTTATTTCCTTTTTCCATCGTTTTGCCTGCTCATAACTGAGGACTGTCAATACTTTCAAATAAACTGAATGTTTTTTATCATGTGTCCAACATGAGTACTTATCTTTGTTCTCCACCCTTCTTTATCCTTATTCCTCCCCTCTCCATTACCTACTCTTCCCTCCAACTCCTCCTCCCTCTCCACCTCATTGGTGTCTGTGCTATAGTGTGGATGAGGCTGGCATAGAGGACCATGGTTCAGACCCGAGCCACAGCTCTGGTCCTGAAGCAGAGGTCCAGTCTACTCCAGGCCATGAGGAGCAGGAAAAACAACAGCAGCAGCAGCAGGAGCTGGAGGATGGGCTGGATTTGGAACAGGAGGGCAACGCTTCCCGACACCACCAAGAACAGCAGGTCAGCAGCTCTCGGTTCCCAAGTATTTCTCACATCTATCAGTGTATTATGAATTCAATGGATGTTGAATTACAACATCCAAATTAGTAAATACCAAATGCAAAAATTATCTGAGTAGTGCTAAAAAGTAAGAGCTTTTTTATAAGCAGAACAATGCAGAGGTCTACATAAATACTGGACTTCCACAGTTCTTGTGAGTCCCACTGCAGTTTTGAGCAGAGTGTGGATCTTTTTAGTAGCCATGGGCAGAGATATCGCAGTGCTGCAGGTATAATGATGGAACATTTGACTGTCTGATCCTAATCAGGCAAACACTAACAGGTGGTGAAAAACCATAGCTGTCAGCTTCTTGTCAGCTTGCGTGTCCTTTTATTGAACAAGGCACAGTCAGATATTATGTATTATATTATTACACTGTTCTGCACAATGTCAGTTCTCAATGTTACTGCACACACAAGTGTGTGTAAGTGGGATAAAAGTATGGTCAGTGGCCTAAGAATGCTGATTGTCGCATGGTCAGTCCTCTGTCCACACATTTTCAGTCAGACTTTTAGACACAGCTGCTGGCTAGATTACCATGAAAGTTATAAATATTCAGTGTGAGCAGCTGTTCTAGCAAAGGGCAGCTTTTGAATGTTTCAAGTGGCAAATGCTGAGTAAGCTTGCTTTCAGTTGCTTTTTTCATGGTTGAAGGATAATGACAGATGAGTGTATCCGGCGGAATTGACTTATTTGTACTTGTAGATTGTTTTGTTGTTTTTGAAGCCAAGATCTGGTGACTAATCTGTATGTGGCTGGCAATGGCCCCTGCGGGAACTGTTGGGGTCTTTACATAAGAGGCCGTCTGAGTTGGTGGATTTTTAGGATCAGACTCTTGTGAGGTCCAAAAGGGCGCTTATGTAATCCATCAAAATATTATTCACAGCTCGGTGCATCTCAGTGCTTTAGTGGCCAGGGGCTAGCTGACTACTGTGAACTGTGGATGGGAGTTTTTTTGACTCAGGTGTGTGTGTGTGTGTGTGTGTCGCTGGTCATGGCATGCAATTCATGTAGTGGATCATTGATGCCAGGATACAAATACTCTTGTTAGCCATGTTTAGCAAATTGGATTAATTTACAATGCACCATATCAAGATATAAGCATATTAGGAGATTAGGTGATGAGCCTGTGTGTGTGATACACCTGTCTGTGTGTTTCAGGAAGTGGATGCCAGTGTTGCCAGGGAGACTGATCCCTCAGTGCCCAGCAAAGAAGATATCCCCACCTTCGATGAGTGGAAAAAACAAGTTATGGAGGTGGAGAAGGAGAAAAGTAAGTGTATATATTATTAAAACACACATTTAGAGACATGTACGCAAATGGAAAGAGAGACACCACATCAACAACTAAGTGCAGTGTCCCATTAAGTTCTGTTTTAAGTTTGGGTCCAGTGGCTTGCTTCAAGGCATTTGGTCTCACAAAGCTGGGTAACTCAAAGATAGCCTGATGATGTTAAACTCACTGTGACACAGGCCCAGGCGCAATTTGCAGCATTGCTTCCGTAGACAAAGGAGGCCTTCACATGTCAGTTTTAATCTACATCTCATCTTGTTGCTGCTTTGTCCTTCTTACTACTTGTTTTTTTTGTGCATTGTCTACCTCTGTCTTTTCTCTTTTGCTTCCTTCCTTCCTCCTGTTCTATTCCTGTCTATCTCTCTCACCATCTCCTTCTCTGTTCTCTCTTTCTCCCTGTGCACGCCATGTGCAGTGGTCAGCAGAGCGTGTGTTTATGTGTGTTGCGTAACCTCTCAACTTGTTCCTCTCAGGCAACGCTCTTTTTCCAGTGTCTGTAATGGGCCTAATGCAACACACTCCCTCTGTCCAGGTCAGTCTCTCCATACCTCAACCAGCGGCAGCCCGCATCCAGTGAAGAAGGTCCAGAAAAACTTCAAGAATAACTACGCCTCTGTGGAGTGTGGTGCCAAGATACTCTCTGCCAACAATGAGGCCAAGGTTGAACACACATAACCCCTGTTCCCTGTTTTCCTACACACAAACTCATACACTCACACAGCTAAGAATACAGAGGTCGCACTGTCATGTTGTATCAGCAGATGGATGAAACCTGCTTCAAAATCTCTTTCACATTTAAGATAAGCATTCAAGCTTGACTTGTAACAGATGTTTAGTCTTACATGAAACTACTTCACTACAGTTGGCTGTAACATAAGTAAATAAATGAAATCCAAAGCTTGTGATGATGATGGTGGATGCTAATTCACTCACTCTCATTTTCCTGTCTCTTATTCAGAGCACTTCAGCTATTCTCATGGAGAACATGGACCTTTACATGCTAAATCCTTGCAGCAACAAAATCTGGTGAGTGCACTGACACACACTACTGCTATAGTCTTTGCCTGTAACAGAGCCTGATGTTAGCATGCAAGTTTATCTTTTAATAAATATTCTCTATTCACCTCTCTCCAGGTTTGTGATAGAGCTCTGTGAGCCTATTCAAGTCAAGCAGCTGGACATTGCTAACTTTGAGCTCTTTTCATCAACACCTAAAGACTTTTTAGTTTCCATCAGTGACAGGTATACTCACTTTGTTTCTTGTATGTTCAAATTGATTGATTGACATGTTCTCAAAGGCACGTGGTGGGTTTGTGGCGAACAAAAAGCCCTGCATTGGGCTATGCGGAGGCTTCCAGTCCACTTTCTTGCTGTGTCGTTCACAGCGCACTGTCTCTTGCAACTGATTAACAGTTGAGTAAAATGGGGAGGAAGGATTATTGCAAACCTGCGATACAAAATATAAAATGCACAACATGTAGCCTTTGAAATTTCAGTTCTTTATATAATGACATAAATGCCACTAAGTTCATTATTTCATGGTTGCTAATTGCGTTTTTAATATGGTGATGTTTTAGGATTTCACCATCATAGTTTATTTCCAGTGTCATCTCGCACCACAACTCATATTTTTAATTCCACCCTCTGGTTTGGAAGGACAGACCTCAAGTCACATGGAGTACAGTGGCATTGTGTACCCAGCCTTTGAGACCATGCCAAATTTAGTTTGAAGCACACTGTAGCCCTCACACACAAACACACATCTTATTTTTCTCTTGTTCTGTCTGCAGATATCCTACCAACAAGTGGGTAAAGTTGGGTACTTTCCATGCCCGCGATGAGCGCATAGTGCAGAGCTTCCCACTGGATGAGCAGCTATATGCTAAATATGTGAAGGTAGTGCTTTTTTCTTCCTCCTACTATGCTAGTACACTTATGTCTCAAGGAGAGGAACAATAAACAATTAATCTATTCATTCTCAGTAGTATATTAAAGTTCCTAGTCGATAAATATACACACAGACACATTCATGCACATGGGTTAAAGCTGTATTTAAGCTCAGGGGACCCTCTTATGACTTCATGGTAAGTTAGCCATGCCTTCAGCGCTGCCTGTAACCCCTCCCTTGACTGGATGAAGAAATGGGACTCTGTGTGAATGACTGTGACGCCGTGTGTTTGTGACAGAGTTTCACTTGTAAGAACTAAAGGGCAGATACACATTAATATTGGGTTGATCATATTTGAGTTTTGGGTGTCACAACTAATCGAGCCAAGTTGGTCCGAGTCTGTTGTAGTCTGGGCCAAATGCTGCTCACAGTCAGGAAATTAAATCATCACTGTGTAACGTTAAAACATTACAATTGTTTGTCAGGTCACTTACAGTCGTTCCCATTAAGATTAATTGAAACTTCAGACTTTTAAATGTTTGATTTTTTGTGAAAATAGTGTGGTGTGTTGTGAGTGCAGAAGTATTATTTCAGAATCCATTTCATCCAGGTTTCAGTGTTAGCTGATGAACATCTTTCTTATAAAGATCCTCTACCAGTTGATGCTGCCCGCATCTCTCCATCCACAATTTCACCCAAATGAATCTCCTTTTGGCTTAAATGGCAGCGTAAATAAACAAGGAAGGTTGTTCTTTCCTTTAGTTCAGTCACACACATAGCCTCCCTGTCGCTGAGTGTGTTGTTAACTGTATTTATTCAGTCATTCAATGTGTGCTCCATTCTGACTGTCTGAGGACTAAAACGTTTTTTTAGTGAAAAATGAATAATGTGCAGGTTTCAGTTATTGCTGAACTCATTCAGTTTTTACACAAAAAAGAAATGTTTTTGTCCATAAGACAATATTAAGCTACATCCATTTGAATTTGTGTTAATGTAAAAAATTATAATTGTCAGTGCTTTCCTGAACTGTCTCTCTCCTCACACTTCTCCTCACTAAATATTCACTGTGTAAACTTGTTACACAGTTTTATTAATGCTCGGATGATTATCCTTTTTTATGTTGCGAGTGTGCGTGCTATGTGTGGGTGCTTACTGTGATTCATGTGCTCTGTTATGAAATGATTGTGTTTTTATTACATAAACAGATCTATGTCTAGAAGGTTTGAGGATTATCTGATTTGGTTACCACCCTGATCCCAGCAGCTGGAAACTGTTGTGTCCTGTTGTGATGCTGATCTGTCCTGAGCTTGTCTGTCTGTCTGTCCGTCTGTCCCTCTGTCTCACTCGTACTTCTTTCTAGCTTCCTGTTAGAAACCTCTTTCTAGCATCTTGCCTGTGAACTGTTACAGAACAATGATCCAGCATATACCAGCAGTGTGTTTGTCCTATGAGAGAGCCAGACTGTAAGCAAATGCCTGTCTTGCTTGTAGCTTGAATCAGTCTTTACTGATTTCTTTCTCTTGTTTTATTTCTCTCTCCTTCTGTCCTTCTCCTGTCTTCCTCTCGCATCAGATGTTCATCAAGTACATAAAGGTTAGCACTCTTCTCTCTCTGTCAGAGGTTATGGTGCACTGTAAAATACATTATTGTAATAGTCATACACTTTAATGGGTGAGCTATGGCAGAGAATCGTGTTTAATGCATGTGAAAGATATTAAACAAGTAGAAACGTGCACACAAACCATATTGTCAACGTTTGGCAATTCTAGTATTTATTTTCACGTGTTTGGTGGATTATGGGTTTATGGAGTGGGGCACACATACATTTTTGGCTTTGGGAATGTTGTGAAGTTGTGGATGATATTTTCAATTTAACAGTTTGTCCATTTTCCCTGCAGGTTGAACTCCTCTCCCACTTTGGATCAGAGCACTTCTGTCCACTCAGTCTCATCAGGTAAGATACATCTTCCCAATTCCCTTTCTATTCCAAGGCCTCTCTTGTTGATTTGCTGAATCAAAATTGACATTAAACAATACAAAGTTAAAGATCTTATACACTTCAACCCCTTTCTATAGAAGTATTTAACTCATTGTCAGTGTTTTGGGTGAAGGACAGAGTTCGATCTTTCAGAAGTATTGTTCCACTGCACAACAGCTTACCCTGGGAGGAACCATTACAGTTACTGCCCTTTCTTCTGAAGGAAATGGAAACACTAGTAGAGAACAGAAAATTGTAGGCATCTGTACTTAAAACCACACACTGCTTTATTCAGCCAGAACCAACAACCAGTTTTCAACAAGTCATTTGACTTTGATTTTACACTGGTGAAAAATGTACTGTTTTTTATTTTGTTTTTTTTATCCTGAGGAGTGATTCCAGTGAATGACTCTGAAGGAACTGCTGTTGGGGTTTAAAGGGGCTGTAAAATAAAACTCTCCTGCACATGTTTACAAGAAGGTCAGAGTACATTTTCTACAGTAAAGTTACTTGCAATGACCATTTTCATTACTTTTTTCTTCAAATCCGATCTGAGCAGCATGTTTTAAAAAGCTGCCTTTCCCCCGAAGAATGTTGCCACCTCTTCTGTGAAGCGATAACAACCTTTATCCCTTGCTGTGGGAAGGTTTGTTTGTGTAACACTGTGTTTGTGTGTGTGTGTGTGTGTGTGTGTGTGTGTGTGTGTGTGTGTGTGTGTGTGTGTTTTGTGTAGGGTGTTTGGTACCAGCATGGTGGAGGAATATGAGGAAATAGCAGATTCCCAGTACCCTTCAGAGAGGCTGGAGTACTTGGATGAAGACTATGGTAAGATGGTGATCTGTTATGTCTTTGAATAGGAATAGTCAAAGGATATGTTGTCCATCTTCTTTTTCAGTATCGGTTGCAAATTGACCATTTTTGCTCAACTAACAGAAGAAGATGAATGCATCTATTAAGATCATTTTATTTTAAGCTGCCTCACCTGGCAGAACACATGAGCTGCAAATTATTAGACTACGTAGGACCCTCAGAAGAGAGTCAAATTACATTCTTTCTCTCCAACCTAGTCACCAATTACCTTGGATTGGAGTTAACTATTAATATCAGCTGGCCTTTTGCAGCCGGGTTTCCCTCAATTCTGGCTGTGTTTAGTGATATTTTACTGTAAGATTCTATAAAAGAATAACATTTATTTACTGTTGAATGAGATTGAATTTAATTGTGTACATTTTCAAGTGGAGGTATGTATTTTGCTGGATATAACCTGCAGTATGTACTTTTCTTCAGACTATCCACCTGGCTACCAACCATCAGAGGACAAGGCCTCTAAAAACCTGCTTGGCTCAGCAACCAGTATGTACACACAGACGCACACATGCATATACGGCGACATTAACAAAGACCAGTTGACAGCAGATAAACTACAACAATGTGGTTGATATCAACAGAAGATTAGATGAACGTGATTGAACTCATGTTTTGGGTTTTCATTATTATCGTTAGATAGCTGAATAAAGGATAATTAAGATATTAACAGTAACACAGTAACACATTACTCAGGTTTTTGAAGGGTTAGAAGCAGGTATGTTTTTCAAGACTTTTACTTTGATAAGGCCACGCAGTGAATGCTTCCTCATTCTGTTGCAGTTTGTGGCAGCAGTGTATAGTTTAGAGACTTCAAATCCTGAAATAGTAACTAAAATGGTGTGGTGAATGTGATACTGTATGTAAAAGAAAGAAATTACCCTAATACAGTTTTTATAGGTCGTGAGTATTCAGGGTGCACAGTTTTCCAAGTCGATGAGGTTGGGATGGCAAACACCAGTGCGGGCTGAGTTCAATATGGACTCTTCTCCTGTCAAGCAGTGTTGAATATTTCCTCAGTATCTTAACCTACTTGGTATCACACATACACATAGATGTATTCTGGGGTTTGGGTTGCAGAAATTATGCAGCTTGCACTAGGGTTAGGCACTTTTTTTAAACCACACACACATGCGCAAGCACACTGGTGCCCCTCTGTCTCCTGATTTAGCAAAGGGAGGACTGGTGCACCCTCACACACAAATACTGAACACACAAATCTTCAGGGCTTAAACCATAAACCCCATGAAAAACAGCAGAGAAACGCATCGTTTGTTTCTTTACATGGCCAGGCTTGAACAGGAACTGAGCTAGAGAGAATGTGGACTGAAGGAAAAGCTGGAAAAGAAAGTTCAAGACAGAAAAGTAAAGTAGGAAATGATGTTGAAGCAGTTCAGAATAGCAGAGAGGAGAGTAAGGGAAAAGCCTGTGGTTTCATTAATACGTGTTTGGCTGCAAGCTGCTGCATGTCAACTTATTTACCAGGAACCCCAGGCCTTTCAAAATTACTGTAGTACGTGTGTGTGTGTTCTTTTCCTTTAGACGCCATCCTAAACATGGTAAACAACATTGCAGCTAATGTGCTGGGCGGCAAGCCAGAGCTGGAGGGTGGAACAGAAACAGGAGGTACTCATCCCTCACACACTTAGTGCTTCCTGTTACTTTTTTTCCATCCTGCATCACCTTTCATTTTCCACATTATTCTAATGTGGGAAGACAAACATCTGACAATTACAACACCACCATTTTGACATATTAGCATAGTACTGATTAAAAGATATTAATTTTACTTAGTTGTTAGTTTCATCTGTGCAAACATCAGTTTTTCACTTAAGAAGGTATGTTTTAGTTTTGAACTTTATACCAAGTTCTTCCTTTTTTCTTTTTATGTGTTGAACGCAGGCTTATTTATAGTTTAAGAGATGAAACTGCCCCAACATTATTACGTTATTGACCCAGCCTCTCTACGTTTTCTCTTTTATTTGAAACGTAAGGCTCTGACATGTATTTGCTTTTACTCTCTTTTAGCAACCACACCTTGTCACAGGTCAATATGAAGTATAACTGGTTTATCCACATAAAACCATTGATCATTTCCGGATTAGCTCTCTTAAAATAAAACTCTTGTAAAGATTGTTTAGCATGAGTCACCCATCCAGTTTTCCCTTCAGAGCACTATTGATTGGTTCACTTTCACTTCCACTTCTGATCAGTAGGTAGCATAAAGTGTTTTTTTTTTGTTTTTGCGCATGGAAACGGCAGGAACAAACATGTACAAAATGTAAATATCACACCATAGTTTTTACACTCGACTGAGGTGGAGAAGTTGGCTCTTCAATCCAAAGAAAATGTGATAAAAGCAGATGGAAACATATTTTGCAAATAAACAACGCTTATCCCAGAGCCACTTCTGCTTCTTCTGTAAACGCAACATCGGTGTGTCCCCTGTCTCCCAAAAAATAACAAATCAAATGGACAGCTTACAAGTGTTCCACACAATGTTTATTCATACAACTACCTACATAAATAGTTTTCTTAAGAATATTGCAGAACACTAGTTAATGGAAACACACTTACTCACATTTTCTTCCTCAAACTTTTTAAAAATAGCATAAAAATGATTCCACATTTTTATAGAAAACTACCACACTGTCCCTCTTCTCCTGCACTCTGCTCGTACTCACACTGTTCAGCTGCCCCCTTTTTCTTTCTCTAACCACTGGCATGCCTGTCTTCCCACATATTGTTTAGATTAACTGCTTCTAAAGCTGGGTCTCTTTATTTCCTTCTCTAAAGTGTGAGCATATGCAAAGCCTTCAGTGTTCATGTGTATAAATGCTGAGAGAACCAGATGTTATTTTGGCTTTTGGCAGGAGGTCTCCAGCAGCATTTCAGCAGGACTTTGGCTATCTGTGTTTTATTTCTTGGCAGAGGAGCGTAGATGAATTAAGACTGAGGGGGGCCTATGACGTTCTTTGCCCTGTTTAACCCACAGAGAGTTCATTCAAAATGTCTCTCTTGCTCTTGCACTCTTTCCAAAAAGAGTTGTATTATAACTGTAACAAAAATTAAGTGTACTGTATTTAAATGGGAGTCCCAAAGTCAACTTCCATTTATTGTCATAGGAGAAACTCTAAAGTATCTTTATTTTTTTTTTTTTTTTTTTGCTGCTCTTTAAAGCTACAGTTCTGATTTCCATTTACTCCCGCAGAGTAAGCAGGGAAGAGAGAGTGTGGGAGAGAGATCAGTTCTAACTGGACTAGACTGGTTCACAGTATTTCCGACTTTCCCAAACATGGGCTTGCCAGCCACACTGTGCAGCGAAAAGGGTCTCTGTTCTACACTGTTCTACACTCCTACAGCCTCATAGGGTTGGGGAGAAACCAGTGCCAAGTTATGTGGTTCTGTGCAATCTTAAACAGTAACCAAGTGTTATCCAAGTCCTGTTCTGAGTTTGTTAATTGTTGTGTGTTTGTCCAAATGCCAGGTAATACAACAGCAGAGGGGGATGAAAAGAAGGGGAGCGCAGAAGTTACACCTAAACCAGATGAAACACCTCACGACCCTGCAGTGTAAGTGTGCAGTGTACCAATTAAAGACCAATATGAAAGCAAAATGATTTATATGTCAAGGATGAATTAAGTTAGAATACAACTAAGTTTGGTGTTGTTACATCACTTTTCTTCTATAACACTCCAAAAAGTACAAAAGTTCTGTTAATATGCTACTAAATTTATATCTGTGTCTTTCCTCCAGACTGGAGCCTGCAGAGCCTGAACCCCTCGCAACCCAGGAGGACTCTAATGTCTCCAGTGAACCTTCCACACCTTCCTCCTCATCACCCGACTCCCATGAGGACAGACAGATTGTCACTCTGGTAGAGGAGGAGGAGGACGAAGAGCCCAAACAGTCTACTGTCACCCTGATGGAGGAGGACGGAGAGGATGAGGAAGAGAAGACAGAGGAGGAGACGAGGAGGGAGGCAGACAGGAACCAGTGGGAGAACCAGACTTACTGTCCTTTTTCCTCCTTCTCTTCCCTGTCCCTGTCCTGCATGGCCACCCTGCCGGAGCTGCTCCATCGCTGGTGCTCCGCCAGGCTGGCCAAGGAGAGGCTCCGCAGTCTTAGGCGGAGACAGTTGAGCATTCAAACACAGATGCACCCTGACGCAAACACCTCTTCCCTCACACACACACCGCCACTGATCTCAGCCCCTGTCCCCACACCTCTCAAAGAAGCCCTCCCCCTCACAGAAAAGGCTCCAGAGCCCGAGGTGCCTGTTAAGGGCCAAAACGAGGGCAACATCTTGGATGAGGTGCACACCACACTTCCCAACACTCACAGCCCTGACGCACACACTCCAGAGCTCAACATTCTCCTAGAGCCAAGTCAAACCTCCACAATCCCCCCTCACAGTTTCTCAGACATCCACAGTTCCCTGACATGGCCTACCCCCACCCATGAGGAGAAGCTGCTTCCTCCCGTTAAAGATGCAGCCCTGGACCCTGTCCCCACTCCACCCCTCCAAGCCGTCTCTATCCCAGAGACGCAACAGGTCAGCAGTGCCACCCCCACCCTCACAGTCAGCTCTCCTCCACAGCCTGTAGCCTCTGAGACAGCCTCTCCTGGTGTTGTGGTTCCCCCTGTCAAGGAGCAGCCTGTTCAGCCTCTTCCCACTGTGTCAAGGCCCGAAGACCTTATCCCCCCTCCCACTGAAGTGCCAGCAGCTCTCCCAATGACTGACACAGACACAGTAAAGTCAGGCGCAGACAGTGGGGACGCACAGAGACACAGTGTCCAGGCTTCTCAGACTCATGGGGAGCAGGGGGACTCTCTCACTCAGACTGGAGAGCCCCATCGGGTGGAAGACGCGGTGGACGAGGACCTGCTAAGCGCTAATGGGAATGGCAATGTCCACCGGACAGCCACAGACTTCTATGCAGAGCTGCAGAATGGAGGAGATTATAATGGGGGAGCAGTGAACGGGAACGGCGTGGTGTTGAACGGGGGAGCGGTGCACGGCTCCAGCCAGAAGGAGAGTGTGTTCATGAGGCTGAACAACAGGATCAAAGCCCTGGAGATGAACATGAGTCTGTCCAGCAGATATCTGGAGGAGCTCAGCCAGAGGTAAACCGCTGGACACAGTGAGCCTTAGAATGATATAGTAATAACTAGATGGCACGTCTTGCATGTTAGTTTTTTTTTTATTGTTATTAGATTGATATGACCAGTGCCATTATACCATAGATATAGGTTGTAATTTTTTGCATTTGTGTTGCTCAGATACCGCAAACAGATGGAAGAGATGCAGAGAGCGTTCAATAAGACCATCATCAAACTGCAGAACACCTCCCGCATTGCTGAGGAGCAGGTCAGTTTACATGAAGGCAATCGGAGCAAGAGAAGTTGAAGCATAAACAGAAAACAGTTGTGTGTGTGTGTGTACGTGTGTGTTTGTCTGATAGTATCGACTGACAAATGAGTAACTGTTGTGCTCTTTAGGACCAGAAGCAGACAGATTCCATCCAGGTCCTGCAGAGCCAGCTGGAAAACGTCACTAAACTGATGCTCAATCTCACCGTTACAGTCAGCCAGCTGCAGAGAGAGGTAACATACCTCTTATCGTTGATTGCTATTGTATTGCTTCTGCTTAAATAGTGATTACAAGCAAATCAATTGTGCACAATGTTCAGTTTAGGGATTTTATTTATGATAATCTGCATACAGTACGTTCCTGATGGATAGTGCGGATTTATTACCACCACAGTGGTTGTTTGTAGTGCACCACTATTCATCAAACAGACTTTTCATTTCATTTTCTCGGCTACATTTCTTTTCTGTTCAAGTTTAAGCTCTATGCCTAACACAAACCAGAGTCAGAAGCATTTTAAGTTTTCTGCTTGGAATGCATAATGATCTCAGCAACAAGGTGTTTGAAGTCATGCTGAAGTTGAACAGACCATGTGGAAATGAGGCTGCACAGCACATTTGTGAAGTTGAACAGAGAAATACTGAAAAGATGATAGCTGAAAGAACATGGACAAATTACACAAATTATGGCAAGTATGTGACTCATATTTTAATATTTGAAGCTCCTCCAGCAAACTGTTAACTGGGACATGAGACAAAACAAAAGTTTGTTCAGAAATAGCTGATTAGCAGTTGGTGATATACAACTGTGAGCAAGAGAGGTGCCATTAAGATAGGACAGGACGACACTCGCGCAAGTCAACCGTACAGAAACATTTGGAGACCGTGCAAAACACACAGTCCCAAATATTTCTGTAAGTCATTCACTTTTTTTTTTCTTTCTTTTTTTCAATCTGTCGACTCAGTGGCTGACTTCAAAAGTTGCCTTACTGACCTTCATTGAGAGCATTCAGTTACAGAACAACTGCTTTGACCGAGAAAACCTCAGTGTCTACTGCCTCTGACAAGAGGGCATGTTGTACCCATAAGGATTACATTACATTAGAAATACATGGCTTTATGAAAGATAAATGCACATGGAATATAGTGGGCAGACACAGCTGGGAAGAAATTTCTATTAGATTTAATACCACAAAGCCTCCATAATGCACCACACTATTTAAAAAAGACCAGAGAATATACTTATTAAAACAGTAGGGTTCCAGTAGTAGAATGGCTCATTTGTTTATTTGTATTGTCCTTAATTAGAATAGGTGCTTCACAGGGGGCAGACTACTGTTTCCATGGTCGAAAATTAACTTTCACGCTCAAGTGCATTAATTTGTGTGACAGTTACATGGTACTGTGGTGTGTACGCTGTTTTGATTTAGGATCACTTTAGGACACAGTGTAACACCTGCTACAGACAAATGTAATATTTAATTCATACTTTGTCATCTTAATGTGGGGGAAGGCATTAATATGTATGTGTACAAAATTGTGACGTTTTTAGATGTATGTGATTGACTTTGTCTCTACAGGTGTCTGACCGTCAGAGCTACCTGGTGGTCTCTCTGGTTCTGTGTCTGTCTCTGGGCCTCCTGCTGTGTCTGCAGTGCTGCCGCAGCTCCTCTCCCAGCCCCAGCACCAACGCTGTTGCCCTTCCCAAGAGCAACCACTACCCCAGCCCCAAGAGGTTTGTCTCACACACACACACACACACACACACACACACTCCTGCCATGTATGAATACTTGGCTTTTAATTCCGTTAAAGGTTATTTATATTATTGCTCATTGCTATTCTCAGATCTGTCATTATGATCCCCTACACCCAGTTTTATGGTGCTGCTTTTGAATAGAACATATTGGCTTACTTCACTTGTTACCTGCTCACCTAATGCAGTCACTCCTGTCCTGCCACTAACTGTAGGAAGATGGGGAAGTGACAATGTAAACAACACTTTACAAATGTCAATATCATTTTCCTCCTGCCAGATGCTTCTCCTCCTATGATGATATGAGCCTAAAGCGCAGGGTGACCTGTCCGCTTGTTCGCTCCAAGTCGTTCCACTTGACCTCTACAGAAGGTAAGAGCCCCCTCTCCTAAACACACACATGTACACGCTCTATACGCAAGTCTCTCCTCAAACCTGCCTTCTCTGTTTTTCTGTCTCTTGTGTTTCTCTCTCTGCCTTTGTCATTGAAACATAAGCTAAATTACTACTGTAGACCTTTTCAGCCTGGTTGCGTAAAACTGCTGCAGCTCTTGCCGCATAACTGTCCACATCCAAGTACTATCCAATTCTTTCTGTCCTTCCAACTATCTCTGCTGTTTCCTCTCACACATGTCGCCATGCTTTGTGGCTGATATCCCTGGCGCTGCCAGTGCCTCGAGCAACACAAGCCCACAGGGAGAGGCTGGTGCAAGCAATAAAAGAATAAAGTCTTTGACTCATGAAACCTAAAACTCCCCCTGCTGTTCATTATCCCTCAACTATGCGTGTGTGTATGTGTGTGAGTTTGCCCTTGAGGCCGAGAGGCTGTCATTGCCAGCTTGTGTGCACATGCAGGCTTAAGGAGTATAATAATAGAGCATGATGCTTTGCTGGCTCATGGTAGACATTTGCAAGTAGTAACTGATAATAAAATAACATGCTTTTTCTGTGATTTTAGCTTGACCTCAGTTTTTAGTTTTAGTCAAATTACTTGTGTTATCTTCTCTACAGACATTAAGCCATGATTAGAATATGGATTTTTGCCGTTGCATCTTTAATAAAACTACTTGCAAGGTCACTTCATGCTTGTTACATGTATGTATTCCTGTTTCCCATTCCATCATTAACCTGGCCCCTCTCTCCCCTCCCCAGTAGGTCCAGATGACTTGTACATTGTAGAACCTCTAAGGTTTTCTCCAGAGAAAAAGGTACAGTGTCTGTTCCAACTGCTGCTGTTGGCTGTGACGGCCGCCGTACTTTTAAGTGCTGTGTGTTTTCTACTGTCAGTCTGTACAATAAGTGTGTTAGAGCAGGGCATGAGTTCTTCGTCAGTCACTGGTGTCTGATCTCAGTGGAGTAGCCAAGATAAGGGAGCAGCTGTAGAGTGTTAAGATTCAGCCCACTCCAAATACCTGTTAAGCACTTCTTTGCTGACACTGTGGGCATATTTTCTGACTGTGGAAACAAGCTTCAATGCAAGTCCATCCAAATTAAAACACGTCACACACCTCTTCTTCAGTACACCTACTAAAACGTTTGGTGAGGTGAATAAAGCATGGTGTACTGTGGACTTACATCAGTCAGTTATAAATACTTTGTTTAGATAAGTAGTTTTCATAATATTTGTTTGTTTCAAATCCCAGATTCCATCATTCCCTATTTTAACTTTCCCACCCTTCTTTGATCCATTTGTGTGACTTCAGTGTCTAGCACAAAAGTGCTTAATATGGCTTTACATTATTAGATGTGTCTTGGTTTTCTCTAAATGTTTTTTTCAATCTTTCTCTCCTCCTGTTTTTCCTGTAGAAAAAGCGCTGCAAGACAAAGTCGTTGGATAAGGTTGAGATTCTCAAGGCATCTGATTCCTCTGCTCCACTCACAAACGGGGGTCCAAAGTGCAACGGCTTTACACCATGTCTCCCTGCGCCACCACCACCACCACCACCCCCTCCTCCTCCTCCTCCTCCTCCTCCTCCTCCTCTTCCTCCTGCTTCTCTCCCACCGCCTCCCCCTCCCTCTGTAGAGGAGGTGTCATCACTGCCCACTTGCACCTCCAAGGAGTTCCCCTCAGAGACCAGCAGCTGCAGCTCGTCCACTCACTCTGAGGAATCCTACACAAGCCGCCTCCCCCCTCCCTCTCCCATCTTCCCCTCCACTGGCCTGTGGAACGGACACAGCCTGCCTTTTCCGCTCGATCAGCCTCCCACCAAGTCCCGCCATGAGAAGCGCTCGATGAAGCGGCGGAGGTCACGGCAGACGGAGCTGCAGTTCCCTTCCATGGCGGGGCAGAGCGTCGGCTCTCTGCCCAGCCTGCAGCAGCTTATGAAGGGAAATAAGGAGATCGGCGTCGGGACCATTGGGGTGACAGCTGTCACCGGACATGTCTGAATACTCGCACTTCACTTTTACACAACTTTCTATTCACAACCATACACACACAAACACACACACACACTGGTAGCAGACTTGCGTAGTAAGGAGATGAGGTGTTACGGCATCCCAAAGAACCACATTTCCTATGAGCACCCAAGGCGCACCGTGGAGCTGAAGTGGCTATGGCAGCAGTAGCTCAACATCATCCAGTCCTTATCCACTCCTGTCAAAGACCTGTTTACGGTTATGTGCCTTTATATCTGTTCGAGACCTTTTAATGCTAAAAACATGAAATTTAAACAATTGTTGGTATGGACAGAGAGAGACACTGTGGTGGGAAGTGACACAGTAATACAAGTCAAATCCATTCAAGCGTGTTCAAGATGTTTTTTCTACTGGATAAGCACATTGTCCCACAACAGTTGAGCGCCAGTGAGCTTTTATCCCCACTCTGAGCACAGCGAGGAGAGGCGCTGGCCTCAACTCTACAGTCCTTCACCTACGGGGACACCACGAAGTATTAGGCTGCTCTTTTGGATGAAATGTGTCGTCATGAGAGAACTGTGGAGCATGACAAACTACTTCTCTTGTCCTTATTTCCTTCTGTCTTCCATTGCCATCATTTTCTCCATTCTGTCTTTGTATTGCATCCTAACATGACTGCAGGTGTTCGTATGGGACCAGAGTGTTACAACTTTCTTTTGTACACCACCCTCTCTGTTTCTCTTCCTCTGTCTCTGTCAGTCTGTTCCAAACCAACCTTGTGGGGCTGAATGAAGAACACAATTTTGCATGGGGTGAAACAGTCTGAATGTGTTAGTCCTTTCAGTTTAATGTCCCATTTAACATAAACAGTTGCAGCAGTTTGTAGATCCTACTAGTCAATGAAATGTTCTATGATCTCAGTTAGCTTGGGCTGGGCCTGAAAAGCTTGCTCGCAAACAAAATAAAGGCAAATTGCACTGATACAGTAGATACTGTGGCTGTGAGGAAGATAAAAGAAAATGGGTTCAAACAGGCCAGAGGCAAGCCGTGGGGATTTTGTTGGCTTTTTCTGTTATATTTTATTTCTTTCATCCATAACTGAGCCGTGCTCCTCTCTTATCGTTGCTGGTGTGGTTTGTTTGAATTATTCTCACAACCAGTGAGGAGGCAAACGTTTCCTGTTCAGGGTACAGTGTACTGTAGGAGCACATTGGGTGGCAACGCTGAATGTTTACACACATACCGACACACACACACACACACACACACACACACACACACACACACACACACACACCCCCGCTGGGACCCTGCAGCCGAGTCTGACAGACCAGTTTTATTTATCTATTTATTTATTTAAACGACTACAGATTTTGCTAACCTAGGCACTAGCTTGCCAGCTTCCCAGTCCTGCAGTGTCACAGTAGCTTATCCATGTGAGTATGATACAAAGAAAGATTGTGGTGGCTCAACCATGGACTTTTTTCTTTTCTTTTTTTTTAGCTTGTGCTCTGACATTACAACAGCCCCTTATTCTGTTTGCCTCAGCCTGAAATATTTGACAAGTATGAAAGCAGTCACATGTCCTGTAGCAGCTTATATATCCAACAGGATAATAGAGTATTGATTTAGAAAACCACAGCCTTCTTAGGATCATCGCACTGCTGCATTTGTATATGATCCGAGCTGCTGGCTGGTTAAAAGTAGAAGAAAGGGACTAAACTGAGTGTTTATTGTTGTCCTGTCTTCTGTGTGCATCTTTGTTGGATCGCTAACCAACCGATTTTAAGTTCCCCCGCTGGTGATGTAATGCCTGACCTATGTTAACATTCAGTTTAATATTGAACACTGTAAGGAGTTGCAGAAACGAAAAGGGGTATTCATTTCTTTTGTTTGTTTTAAATAATAAAATGCATGTTATTCTTCATGTATGCAGTTTCTGACTGGCTCCATGTGGTTGGACTCGTGTACATTTTGACAGAGACAGAATTTTCTTCTAACTCTACTCTCCCAAAAGAGTGTCCTTGCCTCTTCTGACCAGCTTCTACAGCTCCTCTTTCTATTTACATATTTCTATCCACCAAGGTCACCTCTGACCCCCTCATTGCACGACTTTCTGTGACTGATGAAAAAATTTGAATATGCCTGCTTTTATTAACCACTCTAATATGTTCCCATCAGGAGCTCAAATGCTGATAAATGCTTTCTCAGTCTTCATGCCTGCTTTCCTGACTAGCTGATCTTTCTGTGCATCCCCACTCTCATTGTACACTCAGTCTCTTATTCACTTGTCATTAGTGTGAATGCTGACTCATTGCTAATTGACTTTGTGTTCGCCCCACCTTGAATGATAGTTGTGGTTTTTGAGAAGAAGAATATGAATTGTTGTTGAATAAAGGGAACGCAGCAAAGATGGGTATGATTTGGAACACTATTAATGTGATTCTGTTATGTTCCACAAGCTGAGCAAATAGACGTTTTTTTTTTTTTTTACCCTTTTTGAATGTGTATGATCTTATGTTTGTGTGTGTGTGTGTAAACCTGTATGCATGTGAGAATTTTTGTTGTTGATCTCATGTATGTATGTGTGTCTGTGTTATGAGAAAGACTACTTTGAATCTACTTATCCCGTAACACAGTGAATAGGGAGAATGCCCTCAGAGAAATTCTAGGAGCTCCGTGTGCACTTTGTATCACTCCTCATGCCTTTTTGTTTTTCTACCTTATATGTCAAGTGCTATCTTTTTCTTTTTTCTCTCTCTCTCCCTCTCGTTCTCTCTGTGATTACTCTGAAGAGCTGCACAGTACTTTTGAGCAGGAGTGAGTTACTACAAAACTGTAGTGCCATTAGAAACTGTGAATTTCTAAATAAAACCTTTTTTTTTGTTGTCTTTCACTTTGTCTTTGGCTTTTATTGTGGGTGCTTTCATATTCAGTAGTAGTTTGGTCAATCATTAATCAATCTTAAATCCTACCTTGTCCATAAAGGAAAAGAAAATGGGTGGATTTTTTCACTTTAAAGAGAGACACCCACAACCTAAATGAAAGGGGTGATGTTAAAAACAAGGCATCTTTGTCAGCGTCATTTTGCAGGTTAACACTTGTCCTAACCTTCTGCTGCTGCCTGGAACCTAAAAGTTAGTATTTTGTTCGTGCTGGAGATGTAGATATGGATATGAAGAGAGGCTGTCTAAATCTGCTTCACACTGACACTCCTCTCCACAGGCAGTTACTTGTATTTACATTACAAGTTACTATAGGACAAAAAACAATGTTATAGGAAACCACTGGATGGAACCTGTGGTGCATGTTGTATTTTCTTAAAGCAGAGATACTTGGCTGTCAGACATGTTTTTGCTACTTACTTAGCTGTATTACTGTGTGTGTAAAAGAAAAAAATATGATACTAAATAAATCTCTTTTCACTGATCTTTTTGACTGTCTGTCAGACAGAGGCCTTGGAGTTTTTGGGACAAATAATTAAACACCTTTGACCAAAAGCAACTTCTTTTTTTCAAAGCAGTTTTTTCACAATATCAAAGCAGTGAATTAGAATAGGAGCACATTCATGTAGCATTATTATTAGCAATAGGATTAAACGGCAATAGAGAAAATCGTAGATGGTACCTCCCACCACAGGGTGTCGCTGTGAGTGGAGCTGAACGCTGTTTTCCTCCGGTGCTCTGTCTCCTCTCCGTTGTTTACGTTTATCCAACAACATGGAGGACGAGGTGGATGTTGATATCGAGGGAGACGAGTTTGAGAGCAGTACAAGGTGAGAATGCTTACTGTTTCTGATGAATTAACATTTACACTGGCTGTTGGTCTTGTGTGCTGCAGTCCACACCAGTTTAAGGAGACCTGGTGGTTGTTTTCAGTCCCGCGGTGCAGGCTAAAGCTGTGGTTAGCTAGCTGCCCTGTGTGTCTCCTCGGCCCTTCACGTACTGCTGTGTTAATGACAGCTTCATTTCTCTCTGTCGCAGTGAGCTGGATGGAGGAGGTTTAGTCCAGGAGCAGTTCATCCAGTCTGCGTGGAAGAGCAGCGCTGGGATACTGGTATGACTTCATGAAGCTAATAGTCCTTCAGCGGACTCCTCCTGTGTGACTGTTCATGCTTGTGTTGACTCCTTCTGTGTCTCCTCTGTTGTGTGTGCAGCCATGGGAGCTGGACAGCTCCATCAGCCCAGAGAACAGAGAGGTGATAGAGAGGATGCTGCTGGAGGAACAGTATCCTTTCACAGACCTCAAATGCATCACAACTGTGGAAATTATGTTGTCAGAATGGCTGCACTGTCTTTAGTAGCTAGTGCATCTGATGGGCAATAATTCTGCAGTGACATATCGCCATGTAAGACTCAAATATAACACACTGTAGGCAAAAACTGGGCCTACATTAATAATGCTACGTTCAGGGGTGTCGTGGGGTGATCACACTGGCTAAAGCATAGTTTTCTTTCACAGATACACTCTGTGCTGTGGCATTATGAGCCCTACCCAGGGATGAGATGAAGAAATGACCACATTTATAAATAATTCAGTTTATTAGTTTGGCTTGTCCAGACAGTTTCTCTTGTGTCTACTGCATTTCAGTTAAACCTAAAGCTTTTCAGTGTGAGGAGTCTTATGAGAAAAAAGGCATGCTGAGATGCTAAGGAATCAAATGTCTTAAAAAATATTGCTGATTTAATAGAACTCATCATTGAAACTACTAATTACAGAAATTAAAGACAAAAATAGAATGAGAAAAATGATCAAAGTGATAAATGGTGCAAAAAAGTGAATGATGAATGTCATTAATCAAGTAAAATTAGCAGACAGCTGCTCATTACAGCTTCTTAAATTGTAGGTTTGGCTGTTTTTAATGTGTTTTGTGTTTCATGTCAGTTGAACCATACTGGACAGTATATTTGTTCAGATACATAATTTGGATAATGCTCATTATTAAACCTGTTGATCCTGAACCATACTTGTAGATACTACCTGACAGGTGAGGAGGTTCATAATCATATTTGGGAAGGTGATGCTAACAACAAACACAAAGTGAAGAAGTAAGTCAGTTCTTCCGCCCGCATGAGCAGAGTACACCCATTCCTCATGTTGTTGGCTTTCATGTCACACTTGTGTCTGTTGGATCATGTTCAGGTCTCCAGCCAAGACCTCGGCCTCGGCGTCAGGCTCCTCTTCTCGTTGGTCCAAACAGGAGAAAGAACTGTTTGAGGAAGGACTGGTAAGCTTCCCTTGTCAACGTGCAATCGTTTGCTGTTGTCTCTGGAATCTAATTTCTGCTTGGGTATACAGGCCTATAACTGATTAAACACCTGTTGTATATGAGGCACTATGTGAGTGTATTGTCTAAAATGCTAGGTGGCTAAGGTGTGTTTTTCTACAGGCTCAGTTTGGTCGAAGGTGGACTAAGATTGCCAAGTTGGTGGGCAGCCGTTCCATTCTTCAGGTCAAGAGCTATGCCAGACAGTATTTCAAACACAAGGTGAGACTTTACTTTCTACCTGTGTTATGCTGCTACCTAAGCAGCATGCAGGGTGTCCTTGCACAAGTTTAAAGTTCAAAGTACAGTTAAACTTGTGCTTTCCTCATTATTCAAACACTTTCACAACCAGAATGCATTCCTCAGAAAGGCTTGGGAAATAAGAATAAACAAACTCTTTCGTCATCTGTATGTGTTTTTTCAGGATAAATCAGAACCCAGAGCTGCAGCTCCCTCTGCAGGACCTGTGCTTCACTTGCAACCTCCTCAGCCCACCTCCAGCCATGCATTAACTCTGGCAAACGCTGTCCGTATAGAGAAGCTTTCTGATGAAGAGGACGAGGAGGTAGACATCACTGATGACCTGAGTGATGACGGAGATGGTGGCGATAAACCGCAGGCTGTGCTCAAGCCTGAGTTCTGTGAGCCAGAGCAGCTACCAGGCACCGAGGTCCAGACAGACACAGGAGAGCAGAAAGAGGCAGGTTGGACTGAGGCAAAGGACCAACCCAGCCACACCTCGCTATCCCCACAAAGTCTTCAACCCTCATCTTCCCTCCCTCGCTCAGAGAAGACTGGTGTGACTGGCCTGGATGAGAAAGGTGATAAGAGAGAATCACCCCCTCCAAAAAATCTTCAGGCCGGAGTTCAGCCAGACTCGGAGCATATGACCGAAGAGAACGAAGACCAGAGCTCCCAGTCTGAGAGCTCAGCACAGACTGGTCAACTGGAAGAGGCCTGTAGTGATGGTACAGGTAAGACTCACACCTGCTGTTTTTATGTAAATCCACCTCATGATCATGTCCCTACTTTTTTCTCTTGTAAAGTCACACTGTGGTCGTATTTGCTTCCCAGATTCTGCTGATAAGACTGAACAGAGCCTAACTGATAGACCAGAAGAAGACCAGGAGGAGGAGGGGGAGGAGGAGGAAGAGGATGAGGATGAGGAAGAGGAGGAGCTTAAGGCCCCCGAGCAGGAAATGGAGATGGACATGGAGACCATCGCTGAGGATGAGAAACAGGCTATCCCAGAGTTCTTCGAAGGACGGCCATCCAAGACCCCAGGGAGATACCTCAAGATCCGAAACTACATCCTGGATCAATGGTAAGACTTAACACGCGTTTGGTAACTTCTTTCACCACAACTCTGCAGAAGAAGTGGTTATTACTTTATTTTTTCTTCACCAGGTTGAAGAGCAAGCCCAAGTACCTGAACAAGACCTCAGTCCGCCCTGGACTGAAGAACTGCGGAGACGTCAACTGCATTGGGAGAATACACACCTACCTGGAGCTCATTGGAGCCATCAACTTCAACTGCGGTAACTTTACTGAGCCTATGACGCCATTCTTCTGTTAAAAATCTGGCTTCCCTTTTCATGTGGAGCTCTGTCTCGTCTCTCACAGAGCAAGCGGTCTATAATCGCCCGAAGGTGGTGGACCGCTCCAAGCATAAGGAGGGCAAAGACGTGCTTGAGGCCTACCAGCTCGCCCAGAGACTGCAGAGCATGGTAGGTACCCACAAACTCCTAAACTCTGACACCCAACCTCAAGCATCTAAACCGTGAGCTAACTGTTGATTGGCTGCCCTGTAGCGGACCAGGAAGCGCCGTGTGCGGGACATATGGGGAAACTGGTGTGATGCTAAAGATTTGGAGGGACAGACGTATGAGGTTGGGACACTCTCAGACACACACACTGTATATTTTTCAGCAAAGGATTGATCACTGGTTGAATTTGCATTAGTATATTTACTGACCCTGTGTTGGTGGTGTTTTCATCAGCATCTCAGTGCCGAGGAACTCACTCTGCGGAGAGAAGAGATGAAGAAGCAGCCTAAACCCTGCAAGATCTCCAGATTCAGAGGGTGAGCATGATGGATTCATGCAACGCATGCTGAGTTCCCAACAGCCCTGTATTTATATATGTGTGAATACCTATGGCCTCGCTCCTTCTTCCAGGTCTTTTGATCCCTTCCAGTTGATTCCCTGCAGGTCTTTTGGAGAGGGTGTACAGGTCAGTGGCCATTTATCACATCATCCAGTCTTCAGTAATGCAACATATCTTGCAAGACAGGAATTTCACCACATTTTTAATCTGAGGTTATTTGTCCATAACAGTTTAAAATAAGAGGGCACAGCCAGTTTTACCAGAAATCCAGTCTCTTCATTAAGACATTTTTTGAGAGGCTACCAGAAATCCTGCTTTTTTAATTGACATCACCTTATGTAAAATGCATTAATTCAGCTTTCTTGTATCTCTAGCATTGACTACTGTATCAACCAGTGTGGACCCAACTATTTTAACTGTATTTTATTTTAATTATAGTGATCCATAGGCATCAGGTGTTTTAAGTTTAATAATATGTATTAAACGCTCTTTCTTTCGCTGTGCTCTCCAGGAACCATTCCAGGTTATTGTGTGTGCAGAGACTCTTCTCATAATGGACATGGTATGCTATACACACACAGCCACACATGCTGGATGTATTGTCCCTTTGGTATCACACTGGCACGTTTTTAGTCAGCTTGAAGAAAGTTTCTCCAGGTGACCTGTTCTGAAACAAATGTCTCATGTATTCTGTCATTTATTTATTATCATTTATTGTATTCCAATGTTCCAAAAGTTATCAAATGTGTTGTGATTGTCAGCATGCCCACGTGTCGCGGGGAGAAGTCATTGGCCTGCTAGGCGGAACTTTCGATGAGGATGAGAAAGTATTAAAGGTAGGAGAAGGAGTGAAAAGCAACAACGTGAAAGATCATGAGGATAGAGGATAGGATTTTATTTACTATCTACAGTATTTTCAAATGTGTATTAAGTGACAAACAATGTGTCTGTGCAGATCTGTGCAGCAGAGCCATGTAACAGTGTGAGTACAGGTTTGCAGTGTGAGATGGACCCGGTGTCTCAGACGCAGGCCTGTGACGTGCTGTCGTCCCTGGGCTTCAGTGTGGTGGGCTGGTACCACTCACATCCCACCTTCCACCCCAACCCTTCAGTACGGGACATAAACACACAGGACCAGTTCCAGGTAAAAAGAATGAATGAGAGAAGTCACACTGGACTTAGTCATGTGATCATGTGATGCGATCCAGCATCTGATTCCCTTTGTCCTGATTGTTCCAGAGCTATTTCTCGCGTGGCGGAGCCCCCTTCATCGGGATGATAGTGAGCCCATATGACCCAGCCAATCGCTCCCCTCACTCGCAAACTACCTGCTTGTTGGTGAAAGAGAGCCAGGAGCCTTCAGGCCCACAAAGTATATAAAACACACACACACACACACACACACACACACACATATGATTCAAAACATCAAAACAGTTAAGATCAAGAGGCTTTGAAATCAAGCTGACAATGTAGGTCAGTGATTTCAGCACACAGTAGCACAGTTTATCCTCTTGCTGAGTCTCTCTCTCTGTTCCTCCCCAGAGCTGCCCTTCAGATTCGACTTCCTGTCATCACAAGACATTCCAGACTGGGAGCAGACGTTGAGGAGAGCTCAGTGGATCATCCACAAATACTGTCAAACACCCGGGTGAGTGAGAATCAAGACTGTAGTGTTCGCCCTGACACACGCAGTCTAACGCTGATCCTGGCTTTTTGTGATTTGGAACAGTTCTGTCTTAAAGCTTAATGGTGAAGTATCTGAACTGTTCTTTTTCTGCTCTGGGTAGGAGTGTGCAGATGGACGGATTTTTCCGGAAAGACTCCCATCTCACCTGTCTGGAGAAGGTCTGTCCAGCCGATCAGTCTCTCTGCCGTTCACACATCTTAGTAGCTAATGACTTCATTAACTGATTTACCACTGCTTCTACTGTTGTATTGTCTTTGTCTCATTTCACTTGTCCTCTTCCATTACTCACCTCCCTTTAGATGCTGTCGTCTCTGGCCAAGTACCTGGAGCCCCTGCCAGATGAGGAGGGAGACCCCTTCCTCACCCAGATCCAGGCCCTTTTCCAGTCAGACTTTATTGCCAAGCAGCAACCGCCTGACCAGGAAGAGGGAGAATCTTTAAATATCTCACCCAGACCACTGGACTCGGACGACCTCGATTTGGATCAGCTGATCAGTGAGGAGAGGCCCCAGGAGGGAGGAAGAGACTCTGATCTGGATTCTGGCAGAGCTTCAGACAGCAGTGTGCAGCCCACCACACAGAGCACAGACACAGCCTCAGAGACAAACAGCAGCACAGTGTTACATCTGGGCTCTGTGTTGTCGACTGAACATGACTATTTACTGTGATGGACCATATATCTGTACTTGTCCTTAATACATATTAAGTATAGACTTTTATGTAAATACGATGAGGTTTTGTATCAGTATTACCAACTTACTCATTCCATTTTGGAACATGTTATTATTTTAGTAAAGTCCTTTAACCAAAAACCTAATGATTGAGTCAATACAAGTGTGTTTGTGTGTGTGTTTGAGAGAGAGAGAGAACAAGAATGTGTGTTATGTGTTCTGCAGTTTTTTTAAAAACATGAAAATAAAAATCTATTTCCATATTTTGTGTTCTTGTTTTATATTATTCTTGTGAAATAGCTTGATATATATGACCTCTAAAATTGAGGTCACAACTTTGTCTCTTCCATATAAGGAAATGTCAAAAAGTAGTCGCAGTGTATATGTGAATAAGACGTAATGAATGCATAATAAGATATGTTCCAACAAAAAAAAGTAGTCGTAGTAAATGCTACCTTAAATAGCGATAAGATCATTTTTGTTCAAAGTGTCCACGGGGATTCGTAATTATTAGCTTAATATAACCGTTGATATTAGCCTACGGCGAGATGCTAACTGTGCGCCCGGAACGTTCTTCGCGGAGTTGTTTCAAGGGGGATCATTTTGGAAGCAGGAGCGTCAAACTGGGCCAAAAACAACAACCATAAAAGTTCCGAAGGCTGGTGTTCCGCGTCGCATGGGAACTAAATATTTTTAATTCGGCGTGTTAAGTTGTTATAAAATGAACTTTTGGGACAGATGCAAACATTTCAGTCCACGGCTGTTGGGTAGTGGCAACCAAGGTTACTTGTAGCTAACGTTAGCGTCCACTAGCAGCAATGACATTGACAGCTGAGAACCGTTATGACCGTTCGATATGCAATGAACTAGCTTAAGTAAAAAAGCTAACGTTAGCGTCCTATGACAGTCATGTCTACTTTAAGATGAAGGATTCCAGCCCTCTCAGATAATAGGCGACCATGTTGACGTCGTCTGCAGACAGTTACAGAAGTCCTGGCTGCTGTTAGGTCAGTCTGAGGAGTGAATCAGGAAGAGCTGCGTTACCTGCAAGTACAATGGTTTTACTTTGTGTTCATCTTTTAAGGAGCAGTCGCTTCTTTCCCCTTCCTGCACACCTAACACGAAACTTCCAGGTCTGCAAAGAAGCTGGACATCCCCTGAAGAAGGCACACACAGTGTCCTCTCAGATCAGCTGTCATACAACTACAAACTCTGTTCACTTCAGAGCCACTCCGACGGGACCACCTCTCTTATTCTGTAGCAATGGAAGGACGGTGCGTTTCCAGATTAGCCCCAAAGCCACTGTACCCCTGCACTCTGGTCCTGTCCTGACACAGGGCAGACAGCACTTCCACACCTCAGCCCCTGTGAGGGCCCTGCCTGCTCCTCTCTTATGGCTGGTGCTCAAACCTCTGCAGAAGCTCATGGCTATAATCCTGGGCAGGTAGGAGACACACTGGCTGTACAATGTTGCCTTATAATTATTATACACGAAGTGGCTAATCAGTATTGATTCATCAAAACATACATAAAACAAGTCCAAACTTTGATATGTTGCATGTTCAATACATAAATGTAAAAAATGAATTATGTATGAATACATTAAGTGGATTATTTTCAAGTGCAAGTAGTAATGCAGGCAAATTCTTAACAATCATTTTCTATTAAATATACATATAAATGTATTCATTGCTTTAAGGCACAGTATTATTTAATTACACTCTAATGTGCTCATTAGATTTAATTGCTTTATCAAATATTGTGTTAATTGTGTCATTTAAATGAGAACAAATACATTACTTTATAAATTGTTGCTATGTTTCTGTTAATTAACTATTTTTAATTAACTGGTAAAAATATTCCCTTTCATTACCGTAATATGTGGACAGACTTCTTCAAAAAAAACGAACTCATAATTTTTCATTATAGACTCAACACTTTTGATCACATTTTCTTTTTAGTCTTTCATAATTTTAATTTCTATCCCCCCTCGTTTTTTATTTTTTAATTTAATTACATTTTTTATTTAACCACTTCCCCCTACTGCTCCTCTACACTTGCATACACACTTACACATTTGCATTTGTAATTCTACACAGCAGACTGCCCCACATCAACATACAAACTACAATACCTTGGTCAATCCTAACCCTTTTTTTTTTTTTTTCCTGTAGCTGTTGAAACATGTGTGTACTCAATGCATGTTTTGCCCTGTCGCGTCACCCATTCTGTTACGGTCTGTCTTGTCTCACTTGTTATATCTTGTTACACTAATGAAAACATTAAAAAATGAATCACTGAAGTGGACTGACTATGATAGTATCATTTGGCACACACGAGGCTCCATAACACGCACCGTCAGTGAGGCTTCATGAATTTATCTGGTTTTATGTTGGCCCAAAGAACTGAATTTGGAAACATTTTCAGCCCCCCATCATGGAACTCCCTGCAATACATAGAGTTGTTTTGTTTAGTCACTATTTCAAAAAGTCTTGGCCTTCTTGTCTTCTTTAATATTTGACAGCTTCTTCTGGGCAAACACACAAAAAACTTTAGAATTGTGTGCATAGTACATTGTTGTGAACATATTTTATGCATGTTTTGAAGCTACTTTCTTGGCCAGACCTATTTTGAAAAAGAGATTATTGATCTCAGTGGGTCTGCCTGGATTCCTACATTTCTAACTGGAACTTTTGCTGCAGAGTTTTCTACTTGCATTTTCTACTAAATTCCAAACATGCAAATTTTCCAGACATGAAAGGAGCTTCAAATGATTCTTTTCTTTTCATTCTTTACCGCTGTAGGGCGGTATATGATTTTACTTTTACTGCATGAGGCTGGGTGAGCTACATAAACACACATCACAGACCTTGTGGCCTTCCTCTGCGTGCAGGAGTATAAGGAAGTGGTGGGTGGCTCTACCAGTCAACCGCCGGCAGCTCATGCGCGAATGGGTCTGGCAGCGCCGCTGGCATCTGGCAGCGGGGGCAGGCGTTGCTATGGTGATTGTAGTCCTCCTTCTCCTGACCCACCTGGATGAGTCCCCGGTGACGGGACGGACCCGCCTACTGGTGTTCAGCAGAGAGAACTACATGGAGCTGGCAGCTGTGACTTCAGAGGCGGTGAGAGGAGGGTGGGGGTGGGTGGTTAGGACATGATGTGTGTGTGTGTGTGTGTGTGTGTGTGTTATAGGATGACAATGGACTGAAAATTATCCATTTTACACACACTTTGAACAAGATAATATGAGGAGAAATCAAGTGATATTAATCCTAAAATGCTTGAATGTGTGTGTGAGCTTCAGTACATGGAGGAGTTTGCAGAGCTGCTGGTTCCAGTCACTGACCCTCGTCACCAGGTGGTGGAGCGGGTGGTGCAGCACCTGGCACAAAGAAACAAGGACATCCCTGAAGTGTCTCATGTCACCTGGAGCGTCCACGTGGTGCAAAGTCCCAACATCAACGCCTTTGTCCTCCCCGTCAGTAAAAGACAGACAGATGTAGAAATACATTTCTATGTCTTTCATGTCATATTATCACGTTGCAGCAACCTTAAAGTTATATGTGAGGATCTCTTAGCATAACCGAGTGTGTCTTTACATCTGTTTATCCTATAAAGTATCCTTGTGACAGAGATTGAGCCAGATGGATTCGTTTTTCATGCTATATTTTGATTACTTTTGCATCCAGCCCACATGAAAAAACTCTTTGACAGTGAAATATGAGCAAATAATAGGTAAATAATTGATATTGAGTATTTACTGTAAGTTGCTGAAGTACTAAGTGGGTAGGATTTACAGTATTGGGTTAAGTCATCTATGTTATAGGTTGAGTTAAATTGTCAGTCTCAGAGAAGTTTACAGTTACTGTCTACTTTTTTGTACACCTGTAAAGAATATCTTCAAACACCATATGGATGACTCAGATTTGGATTGTATTTTCCTTTATGTAGAACGGGAAAGTGTTCATGTTTACGGGGATGCTGGACACTATTGCAGATGTTCACCAGCTCACCATTGTCCTGGGACACGAGATGGCTCATGCTTTATTGGGACACTCTGTAAGTACATAACCCTCTGCAGACGGTATTTGTGATTGTGGCACTGTTTCCACCCCATATATCATCATATTATTTACTGTAGTACTTGACCTGACATTGGGAGTCAATCACTTTGTTTTTCAAAGATAATATCCTTATAGTTTGCCTTGATGACCTTGAAACACATCGGCAGGACACAAAGACACAGCACTTCTGAGTTTGATGCAGAAAGCGTGGAAACCTCTTAAGCTCTGCGGAGAATGAATGCAGTTCCTGAGCCTGAGATGCTGCAGTGTACAAATACCTGTGTAGAGTCTGCTGACATTTGAGAGGCTTAGTTGATAGTTGCAGACCTCGCTCTGCATGAGAATGAGTCATTGAAAACACTTAAAGTGCAAATAACGTTCAAGAAGAACGTTTAGTCATTCAGAAGCCCTTGGCACACAGAGTAGAAGTTACAGCTGGAAGTCTTCCAGGTTTCTCCCTCACACGCTTGTAAAATATGTATGTGGACCTCCTATAGGTATGTGCATTATACACTGAGATCTCCTCGCTATTCATCATCAGCCCCCCACTCCGTCTAGTAATGGCTGAAGTGACATCAATTGCAGTGTTGTTGCATCAGCCGGCTGATAAAGACTCACTGACAATCACCTCCAAGCACTCACTAATCCCGCCTGTGTTATGATGACCACAGTCCTGTCGACCTTAGGGCGCTGTCATGCTTTATTAATTCTCCACAGATGGCTGTGTTTGTCTCTGCCTACGAAAGCCCACTCTTCTTGTTCTAAAAAAGTGTGTAATGAAGTTGCAGGTATTTCAAGACTTTAAACGTCCTCGGGGGAAATGCTTGAAGGAGATTTTAATTAGATGAAGGGAATGAGCATCGATGGGCTTGGTATTACCCTGTAGGTGTGCTCTGTTGGATTGGCTGTTAAAACCTCTAAATCTGTTACAGCGTAAAAGTTCCACTAAAATAGATGGGAACAATCAATGTGTTCCAGCTGCCTTGTTCACCTCCCAAAACTTTTTACCTCTGTTTTTCTCTCCCTATCCCTATCCCATTCTCTTCTCTTTTTTTTTTTTACCCCAACTCTTTAATTTCTTCATTCCTTCCTTTTCTCCTCTGTCACCTCCTCCTCATCATCTCACATCCCTCTGCTCTCTTCCCCCAGGCAGAGCAGGCCAGTCTGTCTCATGTCGTGGACCTCCTGTCCCTTATTCTGCTGACAGCCATCTGGGCCGTGTGTCCTCGAGACAGCCTGGCACTGCTGGGACAGTGGGTACAGGACAAGCTTTCCCAGGTGAGACCCATTCATGAATGTTACCCATACACGCTGTATAACACAATTTCCTGGTTGTCACTTCATTGAAGAAACAGAATTTTTCACACACAATTTAAAACATTTTAAAATCACAATTTTACTATGTTATTGTAGATCTGTCTGAAGTCTGAAAATCAGAGCACTGGAATAGACTTGGACTTTTGATAAAGGAAATGCATATGAATCTTAGAGTTAGTACAACCTCATACATAAACCACTTGTCTCTCCCTCAGTTGATGTTCAGCCGTCCTTACAGTAGGAAACTGGAGGCTGAGGCCGATCAAGTCGGATTACAGTTGGCTGCCAAGGTATTGCCATCTCCAATCTGTTATTACTTAAAGGAGCACTCCACAGATTTTACAGATAAAGTTCAGTTTACTTGTTACGAGGAGTACTACACAGCCAGAGAAAACAGTTGTACAATCAGTATTCTGTGGCTCTGAAAGAGATATCCAAAGTTTGAAAAAATGTTTCAGAAATGTCAGCTTTCTGGCTGTTTTCAGCCTGTTTTTGGATGACATCATCATGGTTTTCTCAGCTTGGGCTTTAGACTTAACATTTAACAACAGAAAGCCTGCTTTACAAACTGGAAGTGTGGGGTTTGAAAGAAGCAGGGGTCTAATGAAAGATGCTATTGAGTTGCATTATGTGTAATGTAGGATCCAGCATTTTTGGACCCATGCAAAGGACTAAAAGTCACAATGTCTCGGCCTCTGCTGCTTTGACTTTGGCCAGTGTTTTTTCAGTCTGTCTCTTTATGAGTTCCCCAGCTTCATGGAAGTGCAATGCTATAATTTAATATTTAATATAATATGACAATACTAAAGATCATTGGTGCTTTTTGGGGGTCAAGTTTCATGATTAAGGAACTGTTTAAAACCTTCTTGCTCTTTATAGGGTAATCAGTATTTTAATATTGCAAAATTATACTCCTCCAATGTAGCGGTTGCTGTCAAACCTTGTAATCTGTCTGCAAGGCACTAGGGGGCACTGTTGGCAAACTAAACTAAACTCAGATGATTAGTCCATAAGGATTTTCATCTCAGGACAAGACAGAGGGATGCCACATTGTGTGTGTGTGTGTGTGTGTGTGTGTGTGTTTGTTTCTGATTCCATGGGGTGTGTGTCCTTCCCAGGCGTGTGCAGATGTGCGAGCAGGCCCCGTATTCTGGCAGCAAATGGAAATCAGAGACCAGCTGAAAGGAGAGCCCACCATCCCCGAGTGGCTGTCCACACACCCGTCGCACAGGAACAGATTCACTCAGCTGGACCGCCTCGTACCACAGGTACAAACACACACGCTAATGATTCCCTGTTCAGTCTAAATAACAGCATGGGTAGCTCTTAAGTTTCTTTTCTTGTTTTTTTTTTTTTTTTACCTCAATTATATAAGTAAACACATTCCTGCTGCTCTGATTCATGTGTTTATCTAAAGTAAAAGACTCTTTGATCCCTGTGTGAGGAGCGAGCCCTACACCGGTCTGTTGTTTAGGAGAAACAGTGCAGCTTTAGGAGCTGTTGGAAGGAGTCTTAATGGAACTAATGAAGCGTTTGGAGAGATGTATATCCACCTGCAGACGTGTGGCGAGGAGGGCGGAGAGGAAGAAGGGACTCGGGGAGGAGAGGAACGATGCAAGGTTTTAGGAAGACAGGAAAAACATTTTGCCACAGAGGGGCCTGGATGCCTGCTTAACTGAATGTCTTGGAGGCTTTGAGTTGAGGGCCTGAAAGAAAACAGCCCCACGGTAGCAGCTCGATCTCCCAGGCTCACACACTGTGCCGGCACTGTGGCAAGACGATCAATGTATCTTAAGGCTAGACGGAAATCAACAAGCAGTTAAGACAGCAACTTCTATGGAAAGCGTCAGCATCCACAATCATTACATTTTACGTGTGTGTGTATGTGTGTGTGTGTTTGTGTCTGAGGCAGAGAGAGAGAAAGACAGAGAGAGAGATGTACAATGTATTAAGCAGCAGCGAATTTAACCTTGAGCGTGAGTTGGACTGTTGGTACACCGTCAGATGCTCCAAGCACGAAAGACGAACAGATGGGTAAACCACTAATTGTCCATCAGGTGCCTGTGTTGTTGAGTGTGTACATGTTCTACGTGTGAGTGTGTGTGTGTGTGTTATATGTATGTGCCCATGCTTCATATCATATCCCTGTGTAGTAGATTGACCTAGCAGCAGTTGTTGTCGAGGCCAGGCTGTAGCCACAGGCAGTGAAGTGATGAAGACTGTTGTTTGGGGGATTCATCGGCCTGCATTGTGTGTGTGTGTGTGTGTGTGTGTGTGTGTGTGTGTGTGTGTGTGTGTGTGTGTGTGTGTGTGTGTG
>VMKM01001990.1:0-96936 GCA_008360985.2 Macquaria ambigua | reverse complement strand
TATATATTTACACCTGGCAAATGTCAAAATAAATGCCTTTTCATGTTTTTCAGTAGAAGTTGTCGCCATTTTCTACACACCCATGCTGTCTTCCAGACTATTATAACTTGAGGATACTTTCAGTGATGGCTGTATAAAACTGTCTTTGTTTCACTTTGAATGTCTTTAGTTGTCTGAGGAAGAACAGTCTGCTGGGCTTTTTGGCGATCTGGTTTTAAGTTAATAGTCCATTTGAGTGAATAGCTGATATGAAGACTGAAGAATTTTAAATGACACTGTGATGCTTATGGGTTCACCTGAGATACTGTATGTATAGGAGTTTTGGGTGGGGCACTGTGCCTCAAGTCAAAGATTAGTTCCTGGATTTTGGATGTGCTGAGCCCAGCATTTGTTGTTATAGCACCTAGTGACAGCTTGGACTTGCTGCTCCTGGTATCTGTTAAGTTTTATTGGATAGATTAGACCTATTAATGATAGTGTCATCGCCATCTGTACATATTTTAACCAACACAGTAATAATGATATAAACATTGTATATGGTATTTATAGAGCACTTTTAAAGATCCTAAAAGACATGGCAAGCAAAAACAAAAAGATAATATAACTAATACATTAATCATTCATGCGAGAATACAAGAAGGGAGAGATTGCATTGAGTTACAGAGGCTAGCCCAGATGTGACGTTGTAACTTTGGCTCTCCATTGACCACTTCCTCATACTACAAGGGATTAGGGAATATCAGAAGAATCTGGCCTAATATGTATTTCCAACCTTGGTATGAGGTTGGTGTCGAGAGAGGGGAGGCTACTAGAGTATGGATTGTCAATGGGATCAGCTTTACTGACAAAACTTCATTATCAGAGGGAGTCATCTGATTCAGTGACCTTAATGAAGATTTAACTTGTGTGTTCTGTGTGTACTAACATAGAGAGTAAATTCCACTTGATCTCTCCACAGAGTCGACCAGGAGAGGTCAGAGGTTCCCAGCGGTCAGTCTGCCCAGCAGCATCGAACAGGCTTGGACTCCATTTTTATGGTAAATTGTAAATTATGCCGAAATTGTTGAATGAAATTCTTAGGAATACCACACCGGTAAGATGTTATGTTCCACAATTTTAGTTTTATTGAGTAATTCATTCTGCTGCAGCCTCTGCATTGTCAGTTTTGTGGAGAGCAAGATGAAGAGTTTCCAGAAAGTTCTTAGTTCGGATTACCCAGAATGCTTAGTTCCTGCTCTGTCACTCTCTCTTGCTTTCAGCCTCAGAACTTCTCTCTTCCCCTGGGCCTTTCATTTACATGAAAAGTCATGCCAGTCACCTGAACTTGCACCTCCTGTCCCTCATTCCCTTATTAAGCCCCCACATATGTACCAGCCCCTGACCCCTGTCCCTCTCCCCTTTGTTGCCATTGTGTTTCAGCCTATCCTGCCTGCTGATTTCCTGTTTCTGTTCCCTGTCCCTATTGCTGCCTTTTCATTTGTTTGCCTGCCTTCTTGTTGTCAAATGTAAGCCTGTTTGTTGACTATAGTACCTTTAAAGTACCTTTAATCCAACCTGCTCCACCTGTATGTATTTGGGTCCTCTTCCACTGTTGCTAATACGTGAACCATGGCAGAGGGAGGATGAGGAGGTGCTGGACAGTGAGGAGGAAGAGCAAAGGAGGAGCAGCGGAGAGGCATTTCTGAAGATCAATAGTAAGAAATTTCTGTAAATATGATGGGATAGTGGGACATGCACAAGTTTCTCAAAACATGAGAGAAAATATGGGAGAGACAGTCAATTTTTGACCTTGGAAACAGTAGTTTGACAAAATAAACTTAATTCTATGACCCCATTGTTAGCTTTTTCTGGAGATTTCAACTATATCTTGCAGCCTTAATCGGCGAATGGGTTGCTCAGTTGTCATGGAGTTTGTACATGTGGGTATATGAGGGATGGATCATTACTCCTGTCTCTGCTCAAGGATATTTATGGCATTGCCTTTAGGGTGTACCAGCAGAAATCCTACAGTGACGCAAGAGAACATCCTTGAACAGACACAGGGGTTACCGTCACCCCCCCCAAACCTCCACTCATTATCTCGTGACGTGATGACAACTGAACCAACTCCATGAGTCCGCCCGCACTTTTAATCCACTCTCAGATCTTCTTTGTTGTGTGTTCACTCAGGAAGTCATTCTGCAGTTTGTCAGCGTAAACTCAAATCTAACCTGAAGAAGAAGTTCCAGTGTGTGTTTGAGGGGATTGCTAAAGCAGGAAACCCAACCCTTCTGAATCAGATCTACACAGAGCTCTACATCACAGAGGGGGGGGCTGGAGGGGTCAATGATGAACATGAGGTCAGACAGATTGAAGCAGCATCCAGGAAACCAGACAGACCAGAAACAACCATCAGACAAGAAGACATCTTTAAACCCCCACCTGGAAGAGATGAACCAATCAGAACAGTGATGACAAAGGGAGTGGCTGGCATTGGGAAAACAGTCTTAACGCAGAAGTTCACTCTGGACTGGGCTGAAGACAAAGCCAACCAGGACATACAGTTCACATTTCCATTCACTTTCAGAGAGCTGAATGTGCTGAAAGAGAAAAAGTACAGCTTGGTGGAACTTGTTCATCACTTCTTTACTGAAACCAAAGAAGCAGGAATCTGCAGGTTTGAAGAGTTCCAGGTTGTGTTCATCTTTGACGGTCTGGATGAGTGTCGACTTCCTCTGGACTTCCACAACACTAAAATCCTGACTGATGCTACAAAGTCCACCTCAGTGGATGTGCTGCTGACAAACCTCATCAGGGGGAACCTGCTGCCCTCTGCTCGCCTCTGGATAACCACACGACCTGCAGCAGCCAATCAGATCCCTCCTGGGTGTGTTGACATGGTGACAGAGGTCAGAGGGTTCACTGACCCACAGAAGGAGGAGTACTTCAGGAAGAGATTCACAGATGAGGAGCAGGCCAGCAGGATCATCTCCCACATCAAGACATCACAAAGCCTCCACATCATGTGCCACATCCCAGTCTTCTGCTGGATCACTGCTACAGTTCTGGAGGATGTGTTGAAGACCAGAGAGGGAGGAGAGCTGCCCAAGACCCTGACTGAGATGTACATCCACTTCCTGGTGGTTCAGTCCAAACTGAAGAGCATCAAGTATGATGGAGGAGCTGAGACAGATCCACACTGGAGTCCAGAGAGCAGGAAGATGATTGTGTCTCTGGGAAAACTGGCTTTGGAGCAGCTGCAGAAAGGCAACCTGATCTTCTATGAATCAGACCTGACAGAGTGTGGCATCGATATCAGAGCAGCCTCAGTGTACTCAGGAGTGTTCACACAGATCTTTATAGAGGAGAGAGGACTGTACCAGGACAAGGTGTTCTGCTTCGTCCATCTGAGCGTTCAGGAGTTTCTGGCTGCTCTTCATGTCCATCTGACCTTCATCAACTCTGGTGTCAATCTGCTGTCAGAAAAACAATCAACTTCCCAGAAGTCTGAAACAAGAAAAGACGAATCTGCAGTTACAGACCTCTATCAGAGTGCTGTGGACCAGGCCTTACAGAGTCCAAATGGACACCTGGACTTGTTCCTCCGCTTCCTCTTGGGCCTTTCACTGCAGACCAATCATACTCTCCTACAAGGCCTGCTGACACAGACAGGCCTTGTAGGAGATTCTACAGATTCTAGTAGCTTACAGACTAATCCAAAAACTGTCAAGTATATCAAGAAGAAGATTGAGGATGATCTGTCTCCAGAGAGAAGCATCAATCTGTTCCACTGTCTCAATGAACTGAATGACAGTTCTCTATTTGAGAAGATCCAACGATACCTGAGTTCAGGAAATTTCTCCACAGATAAACTGTCTCCTGCTCAGTGGTCAGCTCTGGTCTTCATCTTACTGTCAGCAGATAAAGCTCTGGATGTGTTTGACCTGAAGAAATATTTTGCTTCAGAGGAGGCTCTTCTGAGGCTGCTGCCAGTGGTCAAAACCTCAAACAAAGCTCTGTAAGTTCGGAGATTGTTAAAATTATTCATCATTATTTAAATACACTGTTATCGTTTCAACAGGATAGAAAAATAAATAACCCATTACTTGTTTTTTTCCCTCATTATTGTCTCTCCAGACTGAGTGGCTGTAACCTCTCAGAGAGAAGCTGTGAAGCTCTGTCCTCAGTTCTCAGCTCCCAGTCCTCTAGTCTGAGAGAGCTGGACCTGAGTAACAACAACCTGCAGGATTCAGGACTGAAGCTGCTGTGTGCTGGACTACAGAGTCCACTCTGTACACTGGAAACTCTGAGGTCAGGATTCATTAACATTTTATATGCCACTGTGAAGTCCCATTTTAGGGGAGGAGGCTTCTTGATTTAGTTTAGTTTAAAAACAGTTACATTTACCAATCCTGAAAGGAGAATGGAGCACCCTGCTAAAATTAAACACCATTGATCTCCCTTCAGACAAAAGATTCACTGACTTCATAAACACGTATTTAAATTTGTAATGGTTGGATAACAATGAAGGGAACATTTTGTTTTGCTGCTACAAACATCCCTCAGGTGTATACTATTACTGTCTGGCTGGCTACTTACATTTCTGGAACTCTGTGATTTAGTCAGCAGTTTTTTGGGGGTTGTTTTGGAAATACACTCTGAGATTATTTGAGATCATTTTGCATAGCCTTACATTAATTTGGCAGACACTTTTGTCCAACTAAATGTGTCTTCAGTACAAGAGAGTCTTTTACTAAAGAGTCTTTTATTGTTTTTTTTTAAGAAATGTCAGGGAAGTAAGTAAAACCAGAACAGAGAAGAGCCTTGACCGAGATGACCGAGATAGGCAGCAGCATTATGGACTATCTGCAGAGGGAATTGCCAAAGTCTAGGTGGGAGATGACAAGCACCTGGGCCACCTCCTTAATAAGGAAGGACCAAATCCTCCTGATGCACAGGAGGAATCTATACCAGTGGGCTACTGCTGCGATGTTTGCTGACTAAGAGTTTGTTGTCTAGAGTAGCTAGGTGTGGTCAACATAGTAGTGGTAGGAGAAGCCATTTGAGTGTTTGACGGCACCAAGCATCCTTGTGTAGAGATAAAAGAGGAGGGGGGCCGGGACAGAACTTTGTGGAACCCTTGTTACAAGGGTGCGTGGATAGGACACCGATTGTCTCCATGTCACCTGGTAGAAGCAACCCATCAGGTAGGATGCTAACAGAGCCTGACATACCTATGGTGATTTACTGTGTCAAACGCAACGGACAGGCCCAGGAGTATGACAGTCATTTTTATCGGTCAAATCGACGGTCAGTGCCAGCTAAAAAATGAGAAGCTGCTACCTAAATGTTTTGTACGCTGCTCTTTGCTAATAAGAAAGAGAGAGGAGAGATAATGGATTTTTTAGCTTCTAAGTTTAGCGACTGTGTATTTTGCAAACCTCTCTGTCTGATCTCAATCACTCACTGGTGTGCCCACATGATTCTTTACATTAGCACACTCTAATTTTCACTCTCATATGCAGTCATAAACGAGAGCAGCGCTGCAATGCTAGTAGGCTGAGAAAGGCTGACAAAACACAGTAGAGTTCAGTAAAGAAAGGATCTGAATTTAATCTGCTTTATATTATCTGATACCGATCCATTCAAATATGTCCTGATAATGATCCTTAGGATCATCTTGTAACATCTCTACATTTAACATAACAGTTATTTGTCTTGTTCATTATTGTCTCTCCAGACTGAGTGACTGTAACCTCTCAGAGAGAAGCTGTGAAGCTCTGTCCTCAGTTCTCAACTCCCAGTCCTCTAGTCTGAGAGAGCTGGACCTGAGTAACAACAACCTGCAGGATTCAGGACTGACGCTGCTGTGTGGTGGACTACAGAGTCCACATTGTACACTGGAAACTCTCAGGTCAGGATTCATTAACATTTTATATGCCACTGTGAAGTCCCATTTTAGGGGAGGAGGCTTCTTGATTTAGTTTAGTTTAAAAACAGTTAAATTTACCAATCCTGAAAGGAGAATGGGGCCCTCTGCTAAAATTAAACACCATTGATCTCCCTTCAGACAAAAGATTCACTCACTTAATCACATAAACACATATTTAAATTTGTAATGGCTGGGAACATTTTGTTTTGCTGCCACAAACATCCCTCAGGTGTGTACTATTACTGTCTTTCTGCAACTCCGTGATTTAGTCAGCAGTTTTCTTTTGGCTGCACCAGTTGATCGAAGTAACACCAATATTTCAAAATAATATCTTTATTATCTTTATCTAACTTCTTTTGTGCATTTGCAGGCTGTCAGGCTGTCTGATCACAGAGGAAGGCTGTGCTTCTCTGGCCTCAGCTCTGAGCTCCAACCCCTCCCATCTGAGAGAGCTGGACCTGAGCTACAACCATCCAGGAGACTCAGGAGTGAAGCTGCTGTCTGCTGGACTGGAGGATCCACACTGGAGACTGGACACTCTCAGGTATGAAGAGGCTTGCTGCAGCCACAGCTTGACTGATCAAACTGTTAGTGTTGCTTTACGGCAAAAAGCTGTAGTGTTTGTGGTGAACACATCACAAAGACTTTGGCTGATGGTCAGCTGATCGCCGAAATACTCAAAGATTTTTGGTGAAAGACAAACAAAAACAGCTTTTCATGTTACTGGGAATCTGTTTTTGTTGAGAGAATCACACAAAGTGCCATCAGTTGCCGACGCCAAAGAAAGCGAGCCTGTGAGTCAAAATTGTCGTTTGACGTGGGTGGTGGGAGCCGGGCCCAGTGTCCACTGGAGCGGCGTCCATCGTGCACCAGTCACAGCTCAGCATTTGTTTCAGTTAATTTAGGTTAACGTATAAATGCAGACAGGAACTAAACTTAAATGCTTCAGGGATGAAGATCATCATTCATTGTCCATCACTGTGACAATAACAACAGAAAATAAGGAGTCCTAGCCAGAGGTCAATGAGGAGAACCTTCCCTAAATTAAAAGAATATTAGGTGATTAATGATAAGTGATGTATTGGACCGTATAAGTACATATAAAACAGAATAATAAAACTCTGTATGAGAGGAATGTAATGTCCATGTTTGATGCTGAAAGAGGATGTGCTGGTCTGACCCCCCTCCTCCTTTCAGGGTGGAGCCTGCTGGAGTCCGCTGGTTGAGACCAGGTCTGAGGAAGTGTAAGTAAAACAAAGCAGCACACACTGTGACATCACTCATTCAAATCTCTGATGTCATCATCAAACTGTCAATCAATGAACAGATGATAGATCAATAGCTGCAGCTGTATTGTGTCTTGTTCTCTCCATCAGATTCCTGTGAACTCTCACTCGACACAAACACAGTAAACAAGAGGATCAAACTGTCTGACAACAACAGGAAGGCGACACATGTGAAGGAGGATCAGTCATATCCAGATCATCCAGACAGGTTTGACCGCTGGTATCAGCTGCTGTGTAGAAATGTTCTGACTGGTCGCTGTTACTGGGAGGTCGAGTGGAGCGGAGAGGTTTATATATCAGTGACTTACAGAGGAATCAACAGGAGAGGAAACAGTAATATCTACAGGTTTGGAGGGAATGATCAGTCCTGGAATCTTGAGTGCTCTGATCGTGGTTACTCTGTCTCTCACAATAAGAGAGTAACCTCCATCCCTCTGCCCTCCTCCTCTGTCTCTCACAGAGTAGCAGTGTATGTGGACTGTCCTGCTGGCTCTCTGTCCTTCTACAGAGTCTCCTCTGACTCTCTGATCCACCTCCACACCTTCAACACCACATTCACTGAACCTCTTTATCCTGGGTTTGGGTTTAGGCCTTGGCCTGGTTCCTGTGTGTCTTTGTGTTCAGAGGGAGACTCTCCTCCCGTGTAGATTAATATTCTCACTGCTGACCAGATAGTTCAGTCTGTACAGGATCACACATGGGCATGGATGGATCACTGAACAGGCCCAAGGGGCCCCTGGGCCAGAGCCTCTGTTTGAAGCTAACATTTCTTGTTGGAAAGTCATGAAGCTCCACAAAGAGACACGAAATGACCACAAAGTCTTTTTCAGTCTGGTCGTCTTGCTCCTGAATAGGAGGGGTGATGTTATTTAGTACCAACCTGATCTCTCAGTGGTTGAGTGTTAACAGGCTTTCAACACGATTTAACAGTTTGTTTGTAAAATTAATCAAATGATAAACAGAGTGCAGCTGTTGTTAATGATTGGAAGATTGAAATTTCTTTCTTTGGGATATTTGTTTCACTCAGTATTTATCATATCTCTCTCTCTATATATATGTATATCTCAAAGCTCAACATGCATCTTGTTTTTGAACTTTATGATTTTATACTTACATTTTCATTGGGTTTTCTTAACTATCAAATACAGCACAACATAGAACAAGTAGTTGAGATGGAGTACTCACTCAGACATGTGCTGTATATACATTCAACTGTCCAGATATTTTATATTTGAACAATTACTTGTTTACATCTTGTTTTATGTAAATCATCCACTCTTTCCATTTTCTATTCAAAACATTTCCTCTAAATGTCAAAAGATAGGTCAACTTTTCCATGGAATACATTTCACAAACAATACCAAGCCACTGCTGTTTCCCAGACGATCAGTTTTCACCAATTTCTCACTGCTGTTTTGCTGCATACGAGCAAAATCGTTCTTAATATGTAAATGACTTATTCTACAACAATTAGTTGTTTTATTGACCACTGCAATGTTAACTTGTTTAATTTCATTTACCCTTTTAAGTATTTATATACTTGGTTATGGTAGCCTTGGTGTTTAATTTTGTTATTTTTCTTGCATCTTTGTATTGTTATTGATTGATAGGTATGCACTGAATGTATATCATAAGGTCAAATAAAATTCTTGGAAAATAGAGAGTCTCCTGAGAGTCTGGATTGGAAGAAATTAGTCAGATAAAATATATTTAATCTTTAGTCAGGAATTTATAAATTTATTTGGAAGCTGTGATTATAGGTGTAACACAGCTGCACAGTAGGTGGCGGTAATAAACCTTAAAATTGGTTTCCAGCCGCCATGTAAAAGAGGCACGAAGAAGAAGTGTTGCTAACAATGGCAGCTTCCACAGAGTTACGGATGGATCACCTCCCTTCAGACCCGCTGCTGCACATTTTATCCTTCCTGGGCTTCAGGGACCTGGTCCAGTATGTATCAGACACCGCGGCCCGGTCACCCCACAACACACAGCAGAGAGTGACCGTGAACAACGTTTATTTTTTAAAGAGCAGGGACGTAAACAAACCGCGTAACGCGAGCAGGCTAGCGGCGGCTGCTTAGCTTAGCTAGCAGGCGGCTAACGGCTAACAACAAAATTAAATTCCGGCAGCAGTGAAAGTAAACAGAGCTGAAGCTGCTGTGTGAGAGACAGCAGCAAAATAAGCCTCCGAAGATAAATATTCATACCCCGAAGGAAAATAAACCTAAATTAAATGACTGTCAGTGATTAAAATAAAGCTAATGTCGTCAAACGAGCTGTGGCGGCTAAAATGACGTTCTTTCCGAGCAGTAGCGGCTCGTTATTTTAGCATCAGAGCTAGCTGTTGATTTTTGTGTTGATTTCTAATAGAGGGTGATAGAAATAGATGCCATCAGCTGGTTCCAGCAAGTGTTGATTACAATCAGACCTAAACGGGAGCTGTCATGTAGCACCGAGCTAGCATGGCGACTTCGCTAAGATAAACATCTTGTTCGCAGTTAGCCGCCTGCTAACAGCTGCTAACTGTTTGTTTACGTTTGTTAGCTTGTTCTGACTGAACGACACGTCAGTTATTGTCGCATTAATCTTGTGTTAAATGTTGTAATGCAACTATGTACTCAAATACTGCACGTAAGTACAAATTTGAGGTACTTTTAACTCCATTTTATGCTACTTTTACATTTCAACTGCACTTTATTTTAGAGTCAAATGCGCTGTTTACTCCAGTAAATTAGTTTGACAGCTGAAGCTGTTTTATAACAAAATAAATGATTATCTTATACAGGACTGCAACTCTCTATTGTTTTTATTATCGGTTATTAATTATTTTCAGATGTGAAAATATTTTCACTTCCTTTACTAAAGTAAAAAGTACCAATACTACGACCTAAAAATACAAAAGTATTCATCAAAATGTATTGAAAGTATCAGCAGTAGAAGTGCAGCACCTGAGTAGATGTACTTAGTGATTGTGCTCTCTGGTCATCGACCAAGAAGTAAAAATAGTGAGTTTATGAAGATTAAAACGGAGAAAGGCAACAAATCCTCTCAGTGAAGAAGCTGCACAGAGACAGTTTGGTGTCTTTCTGTCTGTCCATTAAAAGTGTCTGTTCTCTTGTAGCTGCAGTTTTGTCAGCAGGAGGCTGAATGAGTTGTACAAACACAACCCGCTGTGGAGAACCCTCTGCTCCAAACACTGGCTGCTGACAGAGTGAGTACTTCCTGCAAAAGGCTTAAAGGAATACACTTTTTCTCTTTCTCTCTGACACTCTGGAGTCGGGACGTGGTTAGCCTAGCTTAGCATAAAGACTGGAAGCAGGGGGAAGAGCTAGCCTGGCTCTGTCCAAAGTGAAAACACAAAATTAAAACCGGTCTGAAGCTCCCTGACTGACGTGCTGTGTCTGGATTGTTTCATCTGAACACAAACAGAAATGTAGAATTTAGAGCTGGAACTATTTCTTGTTGAACATGTTGAACCTGGTGCAGCTTCCTGAAGTCTTTTTCAATTTGTGCATTCAACAAACATGAGTGCAAACAGCAGAAATATGAAAACGAGTCTAAATATATATAGTAAAAACGTGTGTGTGTGTGTGTGTGTGTTCAGTGCGGACCGGCTGCAGAGCGGTGTGTCCTGGTTCTGTCTATTCAAGCAGTACTACAGGGACCTGGGCCGCTACATCCAGTACTACCCGGTCCTGAAGAGAGCCTGGGAGCAGCTGAAGGGCTTCCTGCAGCAGAGGTGTCCGCGCATGATCGCATCGCTCAAAGGTGACAACGCCACAGCAACACACCTGGTGTAACAGGCAGGACACCTGCTGCTCACGTCAAGTCACTAACACATGATTAACACTGCACTGCTGCTCAGCGCAAACATCACAGAGAAGTAAATCAATAACTGTTGGGATTTGATCTTTAACTGATACAAACAGTTTACAGACGCGTAGTAAAGACGCTGTAATGTAGCTGTGAGCAGATACAAGCTGAAACGTGATTCACTGAATGTAGTTTTTATTAACATGAGCTGTTGCAGCCGCTGGCATCAGGATGAAATGGAAACTCTAAATTCAGAGAAATTAGCCTTTTAAGCTTTTTATTTTTATTATTATACTACTTTGACTTCTTAATAAGTTTTCACTTGTCTGTTCTAATTATTAGAAGGATTTCTATTTTAACTGATGAAACCTGTTCACATTCTTCACTGCGTAGAAAACCTTTCCTATGAATAAAGATTTAAATGCTCGCTGCTGTTTGTTTTCCTCGTCAGAGGGCGCCACAGAGGTGGAGCTTAACGACATCGAGGCTCAGATTGGCTGCAGACTTCCAGACGACTACCGCTGCTCGTACCGCATCCACAACGGACAGAAACTGGTGATCCCAGGGTCGGTGTCTGTCTGTAGAGCCTCCCTGTCTCTGGTGGTCTCCCTGTCTAACCACCACCTGTCTGTCTGTGCGTCCTCAGGCTGATGGGCAGCATGTCCCTGTCTAACCACTACCGGTCGGAGGTCCTGCTGGACGTGGAGACGGCGGCCGGAGGTTTCCAGCAGAGGAAGGGGATGAGACGCTGCCTCCCGCTCACCTTCTGCTTCCACACCGGCCTCAGCCAGTACATGGCTCTGGAGCCCGCAGAGGGACGCAGGATGTTCGAGAGCTTCTACCCCTGCCCCGTCCGTAACCTTCCTGTCTGCCTCGCCTTTCAAAATAAAAGTGCAGAACATGAGAGTTAAAGTTCCCTCAGACCAGAGCTGATTGAAAACTGTCTGTGGTCTCAGCCGTGATCTTTAAGTGTACTTTGACATGCAGGGACGTCTTCAAGCATCGGATGTAGTGCAAATGTGTGCAGACAGTTCAACAAGTGGTTTAATCAGACCTCCTCGTGTCTCCCTGTCTTTGTCTCTCAGGATCAGACGGCTCAGGATCCTTCGGCCATCGACATGTTCATCACAGGTCCGTCTTCATGTTTTTAGATTCAGTTAGACATCATTATCTTAACAAATCGACGTCCACGAGTCTCCTTAGAACCCAGAGAACAAAGAGGCTGCAGAAGTAGTTTTCTGCAGTATCTCAGTAATCCAGTGATAGTTGTCTGTACATCCATGGTCCACTGCATCTGTGTGTGTGTTCAGGTTCCTGTTTCTTAGAGTGGTTCACGAACTACGTCCACAACGTCGTCACAGGAGAATATCCAATCATCAGAGACCAGATCTTCAGGTAACACACCTGCACACAAACCCTGTCAGACACTGTCAGGTGATGACGGTGTCAGATGAGACCTGCAGGCTTTCTGTTCTTGTGTCTGCAGGTATGTGCACGACAAGGGTTGCGTGGCGACCACCGGTGACATCACCGTCTCCGTTTCTACCTCCTTCCTGCCAGAGCTTTCCTCCGTCCACCCACCGCACTTCTTCTTCACCTACCGCATCAGGTACCTGTCTGCCTGCCTGTCTGTCTGCACATGTTGCTCCTGTGTTTTAATGATTACGTGTTTCCAGGATAGAGATGTCGAGCAGCGCATCGCCTGAAGCCGCCTGTCAGCTCGACAGCCGCTACTGGAAAATCACCACCTCCGATGGCAACGTGGAGGAAGTCCAGGGGCCCGGCGTGGTCGGTACGCTGCTCGCATCACATGACCACCTGTGTAGCTGCGCTGAGACTGGCTGATATCACCTGCTGAATCTCTGTGTGTGTGTGTGTGTGTGTGTGTGTGTGTGTGTAGGGGAGTTTCCTGTCATGATGCCTGGAAAGGTCCATGAGTACGCCAGCTGCACCACCTTCTCCACCCCGTCAGAGTACATGGAGGGTCACTACACCTTCCACAGGCTGGGTAATCTCTACGCCGTCTGCCTCTTTAACTGTTCTGCTGCTGCTGTTCTCTTCTCATGTCTGTTTCTCTTGTAGCCAAAAAAGGGGAAGTTTTCCACGTGGCCATCCCTCGCTTCCACATGGTCTGCCCCCCCTTCAGAGAGCCGCTGGTCCGAACGGTAATACACCTCCAGCTCCCGTATGTGACGAATCAGTCAGCACTTTAAACGGTTCTTCTGTTGCAGCGTTAGTGACAGATTGGTGAAAGCGTCTTGCTGTGGTGTCGCTGTCCCACCTGATGAGCGTTGTCGTGTAATTCGTCTCCAGCAGAAGCCGTCGACCAGTTACACGTCTCGCTTTGACGACCATGACGATGACGGCGAGTACTGCGACGGAGACGGTGACGACTTCGGCGACGTGAGAGGAATCAACATGGCCGCCCTGGAGGGAGCGTGGTGCCCTCGACACATCTGACCTCTGACCCCGCTCTTCCCTCACAGCCACCCCCGCTGCAGCGTTGTCAAGGAAACCAGATGGACTGTCAGTTATTCAGGTCTGATTGATGACACTAAAACCTCCTTGACGACCTGAATGATTGACAGACAGCAGGGGATTCTGGGACAGGTAGCACCAACCCCAGCCACACATGGGACATGTTGCAGCTGTCAATCAAACGGATAAAACGAAAAATGTGAATGAGGTGCAGTTTTATAGAAAAGATGTGAAACAGTTTGATAAGCTCGGACAACAAGGACGGGACGATGACGTCGTCGTCGTCCTTGGCTTAAAGGATTTTCTGTCTATTATTTGTGGCGCCTGATTGACACAACAAGGACACTAAATGGCCGCCGCCGGTGGCTACAGCTTCCAGTTTAAATGTAGAAAGACTTAAAACCTTTGTGGGCCAATCAGGAGTGAGCCGGAGATTTTTATGAAATGCTCCTCATGAAAATGTGCATCTGATGTATTTTCTGTTAGAGATTAAGATTTGCAATGTGGTTCCTCCGTCAGAAGGTTCTACGTTCTTTAAATGATCTTAGAGGTCTTTTCCACTGCAGGAAGCTTACGGTCAGTGACCCGGGCCGAGGCTGTGGTACAGGGCTCTCTTACAGGCTCTGAAGACGTAAAGCGGGACTGACTGCATGTACTGTGTGCTGGCTGGTGGGAGACTGGCAGCTGATGTCGGGGGTGAATATCTGTCAGGTTTACCGGCCCTTTATTTTGTTCCGCATTTTTACATTCAGTTAGATTTTCTCTTTAAACGTCCCGACGAGACGAGAGAAGACCTGATGAAACCGAGCCGCCTTCAGAGCTCACCGCTGGGCTTAGTTGACTCTGCTGCCCCACGTTTCGCCTGTCAGGCTACATACAAACAGCAGACGACTCGGTGCTCAAAAAATTACTTTCACCTCCTCAGCATGTTTTTCAAGTAATGACATTTACTGCTAATTAACGAATGTTAGCATGCTAAAACGCTAAACTAAGATGGTGAACATGGTAAACATTAGCGTAACGTTAGCATGCTGGTGTTAGCAAGCACCTACAGCCTCACATAGCGCGGCTGCAGACTCAGTCTGGCCGATGATTGTAAAACAGTGGCTACTGTTATTGTGTTGTGACATCTGCTCGACCAATCATGATTGGCGGCCGCTGACTCGCTGGAGACTACACGTTACTTTAAGTTCCTGCAGTGGAAAAGGGTTTAATAGTGGTGTTTTCTTCATGTCTCTGAGTAATTACAAACCATGATGAGTGAAAAAGAGCTTTTTGTTTCAGGTGGCAGGCAGAGTGACGCTCGAGAGACTGAGCCTTTAATTTGTGCAGAAGAAGAAGAGGGGGCTGTTTCCTGCTCGTGTTTTGTGCTTGGTGCTTCACATTGTTTTCTTAAACTTGTGTTAATCGCATAAATCAGATTTATTTCCTCTCTCTCTCTGCTGGAGGCGTCTTCACTCTCTGATGTGATTGGTGGGTTTGTTTTTGTATGTTTGGCTAAATAAATACAAATATTCATTGCTGCAGACGCACTGTTTACTGTCACATGATCACGCCGCCGTCACCACAGGAATCAGGTAAACGCACACACTTTACAGAAAATCAGCAAAAGAAAATGCAAATGAATGCTTGTTTCCACTCGCTGCTGCTGTGTGAATATCAGATGAACAGCAGGTGGAGCTAATCCTCCAGCTGCTGCCATTAAACCACCACAGAAGAAGAAGACAGAGCGAGACGATGTCATTCAAAGAGAAAACCATGTGGAGAACATGATGGAGATACGAGCTTTCTGCTTCCTCATCGCTCCACACACACACACACGATGTTTTCAGCCCTTCACTTTGACTCACAGGCTTCATGGACGCCAGCTTTTATTCAGAAGTCTGCTGCTGCTTTTTTACACCTCACACAGCAGGAAACTCTCTTTACAGACGTTTTGACCTGCTTTTCAGATTTGTGCGTAAAAATCCAGAAAGGAAACGCTGCAAATCTGAAAACGAGGATAAAAACAGGATGAGCGTGGCTGTTTGATTTGGTGCAAACTAGTTCTTTTTGAGCAGAACTCAACCCTTCTTATTCTAACAGTGTAGCTACAAATATTATTTTCGATTATTATTATCAAACATTATTTGTATACGTCACTTTTGCATGTTCTAAAACTACCAAAACATAAGTGTCTCATTGAACACGTGAACCTGTTCTCAACACAAGTGGCTCGAAGGCCTCTGCTTTCAAATCTGAGCTTCTTCTCTGCAACAGGAAATGATTCTCACTAAACAAGCAGCAATAAATAAGGTGTGAAGAAAAGCTCAGACTCTTCAGATGTTTAAAATCAAAGTGTTTAAACAACCAGATTCTTAAAAAAGACCTTTATTCACTTGTCTGGTCTCTTAGTGACGGTCTGAACCAGTTCACTGATGCAGCTTTCTGACTGTTAACATGTAAACAAACACAGATGTAGTCCTTTCAATCATCATCCTCCTCCTCCTCCACTATCACCCTCACTGTTCTCCTCCTCCTCCTCCCCCCTCTCGTCTCCTTCTTCTCCTCGTTCTCCTCCTCCTCCTCATTCTCCTCCTCCTCCTCACCCTCCCCTCCTCCTCCTCCTGCTCCTGCTCCTGCTCCTCCTCCCTCCTCCTCCTCCCGGGCGTTGCAGCGGCTGCAGTGCCTCCTGAAGCCTCCCAGGAAGTGGGACCTGAAGCAGCAGAAGGGGCAGGCGTAGCGTCCGGGCCGATGAGCCGCTCTGACGTGCTGCTGCAGCCGGCTGGGCAGGAAGAAGGAGCGCTTGCAGTCTTTGCAGCCGTACGGACGCTCCACGTTGTGGCTGCGCACCACGTGACTGATGGCAAAACCTACAAGGACAAGGACAGGGACAGATTAACCCATAGGTAGAGATTAACCCACTCAAACAACCTTTTCTTACAGACATGCAGGGCGTACACACAATATAACTAACATTTACTTCCTACTTTCACTACATTTATCTGACAGCTTAAACATTTTTACACAAAACACATGAAGAGTTTATAAAATCTGATGTTTTGTTATGAATTAAACTCCCCAACTGTCTGCGGTTACATTGTGGGTAATGTAGGCGGCAGGTTTAGAGAAGGAAGAGGAACGTGTGGTTCTTTTTTAAGGAACCGTCATCTTGAGTGTGACAGAGTTATAAAGGAGTTGATGATAAATCAGTAGAGCTTCATTTAACTTAAGGACTCCTGGCAGGTTTTGGACGTGTTTGATCCCTTTAAAGGGGCAGCAGGTGATTCGGTGGTAAGCGGCAGAAGCGGCGTCGGTACCTTTGAGTTTGGTTTTCCAGCCGCAGATCAGACAGACGAAGCGGTTGGAGATGAAGCGGACCACTTTGGCCGTGGCCTCCATCTCCTCCTTCAGCAGCTCCCCACTCAGCCCGGCTGCCTCCTCCTCCTCCACCCCGCTGCTCTGTGCTTGTTTGGGGGCGGCGGCGGCGGCGGTGGCAGCGTCGCGTCGGACAGCCTGGGCGGCGTACGCTTTGGGGATGTCGTGTTTCCTCACCACGTGGTTGATTCCCAGACCTTTAAGCTTGTTCTTCCAGCCACAGATGAGGCAGCGGTACCCGGCGCCGTCGAACATCAGCACACTGTCACCTCCTTCGCCGTCTGCTTTAACCGACTCCGGCCTCTGGGAGGCGCCATCTTCATCATGTCCTTCGCCTTCCTCCTCCTCCTCCTCACTGCTCCTCTTTCTTTTAAGAGTGTCTTTCCCTCCTTCCTCCTCCTCCTCCTCCTCCTCCCCTTCCTCTCCCGTCTTCTCCTCCCCCTTCTCGCTCCCGTCGTCCCCCCCTCCCCCCCCCCTCTCGTCTATGCAGTGTTTGGAGATGAGGTGTTTGTACAGCTTGGTGAAGTCTCTGCAGGTGTAGAAGCAGTCGGAGCAGTGGAACAGCCGGGCGGTGCTCTGGTACATCACGATGTTGCCGAGGCGACCCACCGCCACGCCGTCCAGGCAGGCGGGGTGAGAGGCCGCCATGTGGGACAGCTGTTGGGCGTGGCTCTTGGAGAAATGGCCGCAGGTGGGGCACTGGAGGTGAGCCGCGACGCCGCCGCCCACTTCACCACGAGTCTGTATGATGACTGACATGGCTGCTTCTACGAAGGCTGGACAGAGACAAAACAGTTCATTCAGACACACTCAGGAACTCTCAAACTGAAGAATTTAGAGCTGAAACATTGACCGGAACAACAACAGCTGGCAGATTAGTCGATAGTGAAAATACTCGTTAATTCTGGTGTTTGGGGACATCGGGAGGACGTGACTTTGGTACCGTAAATTCTCAAATAGTGGCCGGGGCCTTTAGTTAGCTCCTCTGCAGAGGGGACCAGGCCTTTATTTCTGATTTGTTTTGTTTGATAAATATCTTTGATCCTATTTTAGTTTGAAAGCCTCCCTGTTTCCTGATCTGCTCCTGTTTCAAATTAAAAGCCCTCTGGCATTACAGAATCCCTTCATTTCCTAACAAGGCTTTTACTGTGAAACATCAGCAGTTTTAACGTGCAGGATTAAATGACAACAAAGCAGAGTGTCAGAATGAATATATGATTGATGAATATAAAAACACATTTATTGGTGTGTGTTACAGTCGATTACAGCAGGCTAACAGCAGCAGTAACCCTCCAAGCTAACTCGCCATCATGTCATTTACACATACGATCATCAGATTCATCGTCCTCACCATTATCCTTAGTCTCCTCCTCCTCATCATCAAGAACAACAAGTTCATTGTTAAACAGCTCCTCTTCATCCTCCTCCTCCTCCTGCTGGGCTGCTTGGCACCGGTTCTCACGGCTCCGCTGTCGGACCCGGGTCAGAGCCTCCCGCCCGGCGTCGCAGGGCTGGCCCTCCCTGAAGCAGAGTATGAGGTAGTCTTCGCTCCCGTCGCTTTTCACAGACAGACCACAGACTTTGAAAGACTCCCTGATCATGTCCGTGTCCAGTTTCTCCCAGGCTGCGACCACCCAGTCCACCAGCAGGCGGCGGCCGGGGGCTTTGAAGCCCCCCTCGGCTGTGTAACTCTTATCTGCGCCTCCAGCAGCCCACTGATGGTAGGCGTCCTTCAGACTCTGCTTAAAGGGCTGGTTCCACATCACATCGGGGGCTTGGATGTATTTGGTGCAGCCTCTCGGAATCTCCGCTGTGGTGATGTTGTAGCCACGTTTCAGTTCGGCCTTGGTGGCGGCCCCGATGTGGCAGCGGTACGAGTCCCACACCAGGAGCCGCGGGGTGGAGCTGACCTTCCCAACCACAGCCTGCAGCCAGTCTGCGGTGAGAGCGTCGTTCATCCAGCCGTTCACAGAGGTGGAGATCACGGCGCCGGAGACCTGCAGCTGCATCGCCTTCACTCCGCCAGCAGCGCCTCTGAACACGATGTACGGCTTCAGTTTGGTGCCGTCGGCCCTGGCGGCGAGGACAACAGTGAGGTGGCGGTCCTCATGTCCCGTGGTGTTCAGATTCTTTGCACCCCGTGTATCTGTAGTTGTTGGGGACTCCATGTCAAACCCAACTGTAGTCTCGTCCATTGCGATGATGTCCCGCTCTAAAATCCCTTTAGAGCTGACCGCTTTGCCAACGTAGTCCACAAACGAAACCAGTTTCTCAGTGACCAGATCTGGGTCTGTCGGGGTCATGAGGGTGCGACGTCGAAGTGAGAGCTCGTTGCGCTCTAGAAATCTTTGCAGCCAACCCCTGCTAGCCACAAACGCCTTGCCCCCATCCCTCACTGAAGGGTAGATCTCCAGCGCTTTCTTTGTGACCATATTTCTGGATACTCGGTTCTGTTTGTCCCGCATTGAGTAGATCCAGTCTGAGAGCCGTTCCTCCAGCTCCAAGCTCACTTTCTTCCTCCCCCCTCCAGTTAGCCGCGCTCTGCTCCTGTCGGCTAACAGCAGGGCCTCCTTCTGTTTCCTCCAGTACCGGATATTTTTCGTGTCGATGTTAAAGTGCTTCGCAGTTTTCTCTCCTGAATGTGTCTCTGCATACTGCAGAACGTTCTCTTTGAATTTGAAATCAAATTTCCTTCTGGGTGCCATGCTGCTCAAGTTCGCCCTCTACTGTGTGCAGGAAAATTCAGTGGCGTGCACTGACATTAACATGCACACATCTGCAGTGACTGAAAAAGGACAATAACACTTTAGATGAGTAATCCAGAAGATCAGAGTGTTGAAAATAACATGATTGTATTGTTGGATTTATCTAGTTAAAGCGATGGAAAAGCACATTATGTGTAGTTGGCAGGTCATTATGTGACACCAGGAGTTTGTTTTTCCGGCCATCAGTTGAGAAAATACGGTATTTCTAAAATCCTGGCTACGGCCCTGGCAAGTGTGATGGGCGTTATTCACTACTGTCTGATATTTAATAGACTAAATGATTCACTGAAAAATAATCAGTAATGTGAATAATCGTCAGTAACAGCCTTTCACTGGATTTAATGATCGTCACCAGAACCAAATTACTTCTGTCCGTTTTATTTCAGCTGATAAACTGATCTCGATCCGCCCCCCAAAATAACCAGACTTGATTTAAATTTAGGCTGTTTTCCCAAACACAGTTCGATAGTGGAAACAACAGGACTCCATTAGAACGGAGGCTTGTCTCTTCAGTAAGTTCGCTGTTTCACACGTTATTCCGGGATTGTAACTATAATGTAATAACGGTAAGCAGTCTGCTGGCTGCTGCTTCACGCTTTGAAACAATGGAACAACGGACCGCAACTAACAGGCTAACTCCCCCGCTAACGCGTTTTAAACCCCTTTTACATCCTCTTTTCCACCCAACTGCCTCTACCGCCGGATGTGTTTATCTGAAATAAAGCTGCTCAACCGAAACTGACTCAGGAGAATCATATTAATTCTATTAAATCTTCATGTGTGAACTGGACCCACCGATTAGCTCCAGCCCGCTGAGACGCTAACGCTCATTTCCTTATTTACCTCTAGCACAGCCAATCGGCTCGCTTCAGCAGTCTAGCGATTGACCAATCACAACAATCCCGTGAACCAAGCTCTCTCCCTATCCACAGTTCTCGCGAGATCTCAGTCCTGCTTTAAATTCGCAGGTATTCCTTTGTTTTAACCGTTTATAGATGCTAGAATAATCAAATAAACCGAATTTTCATAGCGATAAACCAATCTACAATATCAATATGATTAAAAATAAATGACCAAATATCACTAATATGCTCCAATACTTTACATAATGTTTTAGTAATTAGAGGATTTTAAAGCAGCTGATTGGTTTGTTTGCTGCTGTGACAACCAAATGAAACCTGTATTCTGTTATATAACAACATTACGCAACCTAAACACAGACAGAATATTTTAATAGATGATGTGTGTGCTGCTGAGTAACTGGGTTATACTGTGTGTGTGTGTGTGTGTGTGTATCCAGGGCAGACTAAGGTGATTAATGAAGCTATTTCTGTCTGGAGAAGCAAATACCTGCTGAGGAGTGAAGAGTGGGCGGAGGAGGAGGAGAGGACTACATCTCCCATCACCCATTTCAGTGTGACATCATCTTTCCGCCAGGTAGGGGTGTGTGTGTGTGTGACTTCTCATCCATCAGGCAGCCGTCTTATTGGCTGCTTGCTTGCTTGGTTGCCAGGCGACGGTTGTTCACAGAGGTAAAAGGTTACTGTCACTAAACACATTGAACATGCAGAAAAGTACATTAACTCAGGTACTGTACTTAAGTACAAATTCAAGGTACTTGTACTTAACTACTCTACTTTTTACTGCACTACATTTGTGTGACAGTGAAAACCACGTATCTCCAGATGAAGTGTTCCTTCATGTGTTAAATCCTCCTCCGTCTTCAGCTAAAGAAACTCTTTTACTTTGATACTTTAAGTACATTCTGCTGATAATACTTACATACTTTTACTTCAGTAAGCTTTTGAATGCAGTACTTTTACTTGTAGGGTGTTTTCACAGTGTGGTCTTAGTACTTTTACTTCAGTAAAGGGTCTGAATACTTCTTCCACCACTGGGGGGTGCGTGGGGGTGATGGGAGAGAGGAAGTTAGGGTCGAGCGAGGATTGGTTTGAGCAGAGAGAGAGAGGAGGGAGGGGGCTTTTATTGTGGTAGAACGAGGGAGGGAGAGAGAGAGGGAGGAATCTGTGTTTGAACTTGTGTTTTCAGTCTTTGTTAGCTGAGATTCACTTTCACACACACACACACACACACACACACACACACTCCGTCTCACACTCACACACGTCGAGCAGCGCCGGGGCGAGCGAGGACGACATGCTTTGCTTAAAAGGTGAGAGAGAGAGAGGTAGAGGATGCATGGAGAAGTTTAAAATGAAGACGTTAGTAGAAATGCTGCAGATAAAAAGAGTGTGTGTGTGCTGCCAGAAACTTCACCGAGCCTCTGAAGACTCCACCAGCTGTGTGTGTGTGTGTGTGTGTGTGTGTGTGTGTACTCAGATGTAGGTCATTTTGTCCACTAGCTGTCAGAACTCTGTTAACACACACACACACACTGTTATCTCCATAACCTTTTCTTCTTTTTTGTGTGTGTGTGTGTGTGTGTGTTGTCGGCGAGAGATTAATGGAGGGAAAGTGTTGACTAGATACAGTATTTTCCAGATTACAGCTGGTGCAGTCCTTTGTGCTTTCTTTCCGCCAGTGTTACTATGGTTACTGCTACTAATACTACTTGTACTGCTAGTACTGCTAGTACTGCTGTTGCTGCTGCAGCTGAAATGGCTCCTGTGATATATGCTCTGTGTTGAAACTGAATCCTTGTGGCTCGTGGCAAAAGTGGAAGTTTTGGGTCAGGAGGCATGTGCATTCTTGAGTTTGACACGTGCAAATCTGTGTGTGTGTGTGTGTGTCAGTAATCACTGCTGGCTTGTTGAGGCAGGCTGAAACATCCCATTCAGCTTCCAAAACACAGCTGTTTCTGTCCAACACACACACACACACACACACACACACACACACACACACACACACACACACACTCGGTGATGCTGAGTGAATGGGTGTGCAGCTACAACAGCAGAAATGAGAAACCGTTCGGAGCTTCCTGGACCTCAGTGAGTTTGTTCGAGGTGCTCTTTGGATCGAGACTCATGTAGACGACAAACCACAAACTAGTAAAAGAGCTTTATTGTCATGGCACGGTCATGTGAAACCTTACAACAAACTCTGACACGTTTCGGCATCAATCCTTCGTCAGAGAGTTTGATTCCTGTTTTGACTGTTTAAAAGAGAGAGAGTGATGATGTTTAGGTCACATTAAGCAGCTTTTAAGTAATCACTTCCTCCATGATGGAGACAACAGCTGCAGAAACACACAAACTGCAACTTTAATATCACAATTATTTGAAATATTCCAGTGATGAATTGTTTTCTTTCTGGCTTTTATTCTCTTTATTAGCCCAGGAAATAGCACAGGAACGAACCGCACAAAGAATCGTGCAAAAACAAGTGTCAAACACAAGTACTGACGTCAGTGCCCCTTTAAGCTCGTGCATACAGGTGTGCAGAGTGGAGGTAATTATAAGTTAGAAGTTAAAAAAGTTAGAAGTTAATTAGCGAGTCCAGTAAGAGCCTCAGCAACACGGCGAAGAGTCAAACAGCCTGATGTCACCAGCCACAAAGCTGTACTAATCAATACTAATAATCAGAAAGGTGTTTAGGTCACCCATCTATTGTCTTGTGCTCATCCTGTTCAGGGAGGTTTATCTCATGTTTTAGACTCTTCTGCAAAGTCCCCACTAACTACAGTTATCAGGTACATAGAGGAGTAAATACTCAAAGTACTAGTACACAGTAACAGCAGTTTTTCTTCTCGTCAGACCATCAATCATTAATAAAACGTTGCCTGTCGAGTTCACGGTGTTCACTTCAGAAACACAAATAAAGCTGTCAGAGGAGACGTGACGTGAAAGAGGACGACTCGCTGCACACTGAACCATGAGCCGATCACTAGATCAATGTGGCCGAGACTCAACATGATCAATACTTTTATACGAGTATTGATGGGTGTTTGGCTCAGCAGTGACTCTACGGAAGCCTGGAGAGGACAAGTGTGTAATTATCTCTTATTCTGACAGAACAGTCTCAACTCCAGGGTCTGCTTACTTTTCACCAGCAGCAGATCATCTTTAAGGACTTCTGTGCTCAAGGTCCACTTACTAGCTATAGTTCTGGAGCTTTCAGCTGTATCACAAGCTGTAGCAGCAGATGGAGGAAGTAGACTAGCGGCTAGGATGCTAGCAGGTGGATCTTGAGTTGAGATAGTTGATATTGAGGTTGCTAACAGGACGTTACCTCTTCCATAAAATAAACTTCCATAAATAATAAAACGGAGTAAAGGATCATTCTGACGTTGTCATTAAATCTCATGTTCGGACTCAAACCAACAGCATGTGAGTCCGTCTCCAAACACTGTCTGACTTCCTGTCTGTGGCTCTCAGCTCCAAGCTCATTGGTTCCTGCTGAAGATCTTTAAAAACACCTCACAAATACATAGTTTCATTTTTAAAAGGCTTTCTAAACAAACAGGAGGAAATAGTGCATTTGTTGGGGACTATTTTCAGCGGCGGATGAATCCACATGTGGTGCTGTAGTGAGTATTTGGGGCAGCAGGACGGTGTGTAAATAAACTCCAGTGTGTCTCACTGATGTGTTTTAATGTGAAGCAGATTCAGGATGAACGAATGAAGAAGGTCTTTGTTCAACATTGACCTTCTGTTGTCTGATTCTGTGATCCAAATATAGAATTACCCAGAGTGACACAGTAATACAGTATCAAGCAACATGTGGTGCGCTGAGGTAAATACCTGCCTCTCTCAGGCCATCTGCAGACCTGGATAATCCCTGTTAGGAGATTAGAGACAGAGAGAGAGGAGAGGAAACACAGCGACACACAGTCAACACCTCTGAGGAAATATCACGTTTACTGCTGAAATGTTTTTGGGCTTGTGCAGGCTGGGAGAGGTGTTTGGCTTTGGTTTGGTGACAAATCTGAGGTTTTTATTGTGAAGGAATGAGAGGAAGAAGAAGAAGAAGAAGAAGTCACATGGAGCTGATGAAAGTTTTAATTGTGGCTGACTGAAAAACCTTTGGCGCTACAGAAGTTTCAAAGCTGTTGTCTGGATCTTTGAAATATTTTGAGCTTTTATTGTGAAAGATTGACATTTTGTGTAAGTTTCTTTTATGGAAGACTTAACACATTTTGGACATTTTTTGTCGAGAACTGGAACACTTTGTTTTCTTTCTTTACAAGTTTGTGTTGTTACTCTGAAGGACGTCTGAGCAGAAGACTCTTTTTGTGGATCATTCAGTAGTTCTATTGTGAAAAATGACATTTGGGGGATTTATTTTGAGGCTGTGTGAATTGTTTAATCAATATTTATTATGTTGACACAGTTTGATGTGAAGGATAGAAACATTGAGGTTTTTTGAAGGCTTTTCAAACATTTATTTTCAAGAACTCTGGGTTTTACTGTGAAAGATTTACCAAACGTTGCTTCTGAATGCTGTTTGGACATTTATTGTGAAGTTGAGTTGAACTTGGGGGGAAAAAACATACAAGGGGCTTTTATGATGAAGGGTTGGAAATTCTCTAGGGCTTTTATTGTGAAAAGATGGTTAATGAGGGAATAGTTTTTGTCGTGTTTGTCGTCTCTGATCTGTCCTGAGGACAGAGCCGGACATCAAACAGCCAATCAGCTGTCAGGACAGGATGATCTCGTATGTGGAGTGTCTGGGCGGTGAGGGGGCGGGGCCTGGAGGGGCGTCACGCTGCTGGAACGGGGGTCCTGATGAAGAGCGAGACGAGCTTCTTCCACGCAAGATGGCCGCCCTGCAGCCCAAGACGGAGGGCAGCCTGCGTCGGCGCCTTCTCAGCGCCAAAATCCACCAGCATCACAACGCCATCTATGGGCTGAACACAGGTGGTGCCATCAGGCCCGGGATGCCCTCAGGTGACAAAAAGCCCCTCCCACCTCACCTTCAGTATCCAGGCAACAGCCCCTGGTACCGCCGCCAGCCCCTCCCACCGCGACCCCACGTCCACCCTTCTCTTCCTCCGGAGGCTCACGGGAAACTTTTCCTCGCTCCAGAAGCTTATGGGAAACCAAACCCACAACCCCCACCCCTTCAGCTGCCGCGGTCCGCCTGCCCGGTCCTCACCCAGCGACGCAGAACCAGTTCAGCCCCCCCAACCCCGGAGCCCCGCCCCGGCTACACCCTACCCATCCCCTCCCCTCTCAGCGCCCCGCACCCCCCCAGGGAGCCGGAGGTGCCGCCGCAGTACCTGTACCGGCCCAGCAGGAGGCGCAAGACCAGCTTCTTCTGCTTCAGACCCCGCCGAGGGAGGAGCTCCGGGCTGGAAGCCACACAGACCACGCCCCTTCTATGTAGAGGTACTGCTGAGGATTCTGGGTAGTAGGTTATATGTTTGTGTGAACTGTCTTCATGTAGTACTGCTACTAGAACTTCTTATACTACAAGTACTAATACTACTCTCTCCCAGCTGTGTAGTCCTGAATTGTCCCCTTGCTACCTGCTTCTCTCGTTCGGCCCAGTTTGGTCCTGAATGGTTCCAATTAGCCTAACGTGACTCTGTTTGACTCTGAATGGTCCCAGCTAGCCTAGTTTGGCTCGGTTTGGCCCTGAGTGTTTTCAGCTAGTCTGCTTAGCCACTATTTATTTTTGAATGGTCACATTTTCCTGGATTTGGGTCTGTGTGGTCCAGACTGGTTCCAGTAGACCTTTTCCACAGCAGACGTTTTTAATTGTCACATCAGGAAAAGCTCAGGTGGAACTAATGACATTAATACATCCAAAATGTCCAGTAAGTCCACATGTCTGCTGTGAAAAAGGTCCATTAGCCCGGTTCGACCCTGTTCGGTCCAGTTAACATTTGTTTTGCCGTCAGTGTCGTCATGTGTAAATCAGAACAGTAACAGCTGCTTTCTGCCCGCAGATCTCTTCTGATAACTCTAATACACACTCATCAATAATGTATCACAGCTCAGATAACATGCAGAAACACACTAACACTCACACATACACTCAAACTACCAAAAACACAATGACTCTCCAAGTTCTCCCTTAATCACCTCTGTGTGTGTGTGTGTGTGTGTGTGTGTGTGTGTGTGTGTGAGCAGGGATTAGCTGCAGCTCCATACGCTAGGCTAATGGCTAATTCCTGTAATAACAGATGAACAGGCTTTGCCGTGCGACAGCTGCTACCTGTTAGCTTCACCTGCTTGCTTCACCTCCTGATGTCTGACTGGTTCATTCAAGTCCATTCAAACAGTAAAGTAAACTGTATTGATCAGCCCTGCTTTGATTTTGGACCACAGTGTCACACAGGAAGCTCCGCCCCTCCTCTCCTCTGATTGGACAGCAGAGAAACAGAGCTTTTTTTCTGCTCGAGAGGTCAGAGTTGAACATATTCCCACTAAATATACACACTGACATAATGATAGCGTGGCCTACTTACTGTCTAATTAATTCAACTAATTAAAACAGTTGAGAGGTGACGACAGACACACAGACAGGCAGGCAGACAGACAGACAGACAGGCTGTCAGGCAGAAGTAATTAGCTGCTCCAATGGCCCAGATAGTTGGCACACTTACAGACTGGAGCTGTCCCAGTTTGTCACTGGTGATGAAGGTGATGATGAAGGTGATCCTAAGCTCCATCAACTACCATAACTAGTAGACCTGGGGGTCAGTAAGGGTCCTGAGCTCATTTATGCCCAAAAACCTCGACTTCTGGACCCGACTGCTGCTGCCGAGTTTGAGACCCAGACCTGGCCTGTGATCTGAAGCTATATTTGTGATTTATTTGGCACCCCTTCAAGGACTGTTGAGTCATCGGTGACCGTGTGGGTCTCCTCCAGGACCTCTGGTACCTTATCAAGAACCTGTGGAACCACTTCAAAGACTTAGGGACCCCTAAGCACCCACAGACCATTTAAACCTCCCCCAGGATCTCTGGTACCTTCTTGAGCACCCCTGATATGTCCTCAAGGACCTGTGATGCTTCTCAAGGATCCATGGAACCACTTCAGCGACTCCAGGACCTTCTTCATTTTCAGTTCTGTCCTTAACCCTCGTCCTGGCCGTCCAAACAGGCCGACATGTCCTCACAAAGATAGAAATTGGAGAACACAGAGAAACACAGCAAAGATGGCGAACACAGAGAATAAAAGATGAACACCCTCACACACACACACACACACACACACACACACTTTCAATTCTCTTTCTTCGTCTCCCTTCATCTACAAAGCATTGTGTGTGTGTGTGTGTGTGTGTGTGTGTGTTAATGCAGTATTTGTGGCTAACCTTCATCACCTGGCGACACACATGAAGGACACACACGTGTGCTGGCTTCCTGCCAACACGGGGTGTGTGTGTGTGTGTGTGACTGAAAGAGAGAGAGAGAGAGTGGTGATGGTAGAGAGAGAGAGGTGGGAGGAGACGAGTGGAGCTGCATTACTGCTGCTGCTCTGTCTGCTGCAGCCTCCCGAGTGTGTGTCCACTGTGTGTGTGTGTGTGTGTGTGTGTGTGTGTGTGTGCGTGGCGTCGTTATGGTTCTGATCGGAGCGGCGATCAAATCCGTCCTCAAATATCTCAACAAGACCAGAGGTGAGTGTGTGTGGGTGAAGCATGTTGTGTGTCTGCGGTGATGAACTGGTTTAATGTGTGAGCTGCTGGGCGAGCGAGCATCACTGTCTATAGAGAGAGAGAGTATAATAGTTATCTAAAGATGACCTCATTTAATGCTGCTCTCTGATTGGCTGTCAGGTGTACGTTAACAGCTTAACCACCTTCCTAAATCAGAGCTCAAGGTGTGTTAAACTGCAGGTAACCATAGCAACAATACAGATAACTGACTCAAGGACTCCAGGACCCTCTTCAAGGTCCTTCAACACCCCCCCCAGTGACTTTCAGACCCTTTGGTACTTCTCAAGGACCATTTCAGTCTTCTCAAGGACCTGTTGCACTCTCTCCAGGACCCTTGGGATCTCCTCAACAACCCCTGGGACCTCTATGAGGACCTGCTCAACCTGTGGTACTTCTCAAGGACCATTTGAGTATCCTCAGGGACCCTTGGGGACCTCCTCAAGGATTATTTGAGTCTTCTCAAGGACCTCTTGTAGTCTCAGCCTTGAAACCCCTTCAAAGAATCCAATTAACCTCAAGGACCTTGTAAAGGACCTAACGAACCCCTGAAAGGACCCTGGAGACCTCCTCCAGGACCATTTGGGTCTCCTCAAGGACCTCTGGTTCCTTCTCGGCAGCAGTAGGAGAGTAAACTCTCCTTCTTCTTTAATTCCCACAGTTTTGACTCTTCGTGCACAACGTGTGCGTGGAAACGAACACAGACCAGCGTGACTCTCTTTGCGACTTATGCTTTTTGAATAATATGCTTGAAGGCGCAGAGAGAGCTGCCCAACAGTCTAATTTGTTGTCTGAGCTGCGAGGCTCCCTGTCTTTAACCTGCGGCATTCACTGATCAATAAGACGTGACATTAAGATATCGGACAGAGGAACGTTGCTCAATGTCGTGTTTGTTGGTAAGAACGCTAAACGAAGACTTGAAGAAGAGATGAACGAATCAGCCAATACAGAATCAATACACACCAAGAGATCACGTTTAAAATCTTTTAAAGTGACTCGTGTTTGTTCTGGTTAGAGTTGAAGCTCCTCTAAACTGCAGAAAACTGACACTTTAACTTCACAGCTGTCCTGGAAATACCACAGCCAATCAAACTGCTGCTCCTTCACAATAAAAGCCCTGTGGAACTGTGTCTCTGAGGTCACCTTGAGGAGTGCTGAGTGCTGCACTGTGTGTGTGTGTGTGAGCTGAACTGTGCTGTGCTCTCTGTCTCTGCAGCAGGGGACGGGGACAGTAAGTGGTCTGTTCACTACACTACCCAGAAGCCCCAGCAGGGTCTGCTCTTCATCCCTGGGAAACGACGATCCGGCAGCGCTGATGATCTGCAAGGTCAGAGGTCAACGGAGACGCACACACTGTAGTTTATCTGGACTCAGTCGCACACACACCAAACACTCACTAGAGCACCACATGTGGATTCATCCGCCGCTGAAAGTAGTCCCCAGCTAATGCTCTATTTCCTCCTGTTTGTTGGATAAAAAGTGACTAACTGTTTTTAAACGTGGAACTATATATCTGTGAGGTCTTTTTTAAGACCTTCAGCAGGAACCAGTGAGCTCGGAGCTGAGCGCCACAGACAGGAAGTCAGACAGGACTGAGAGCCACAGACAGGAAGTCAGACAGGACTGAGAGCCACAGACAGGAAGTCAGACAGGACTGAGAGACGGACTCACATGTTACACTAACGCCTACATTAAGGCTGTGTGTGTGTGTGTGTGTGTGTGTGACGAGGATTACAATTAGCTGACAGATATCAACACACACTGACTTTGCCCACTGACCTCCTGACCCAACACACACACACACACACACTTTTGTCTTTCTATACTTGTGAGGCCCCTCATTGACACAATGCATTCCTTAGCCCATAACTCTAAACTGAACTTTATCTGAAACTTAACAGGTAGTTAAACTTTATGTAGTCGTTACTCTGCAGATTCAGATTAATAATACAAAATATAATGATGACACATTATTATTCATTATTATATTTATTCATTATATTATTATTCATTTCCAGGGGGAAATTCACAAGCTACTCAGCAGTATATAAAGTAATTTACCAGCTGCAACATGAATTATAATCAAATAATATTATATATTATTCTGCATAATGAGTACTTGTACTTTTGCTACTTTAAGTATATTTCTGATGCTGATACTTTCTTACTTTTATTTAAGTAAAATTTAAAGTACAGTCAGTTCTTCTTCCACTGCTGTCTGTGAATAAAATCTGTTATCTGCAGCACGTCTGACACCCTGAATGCTGCTGAAACAGACTTTTCAAAGCTCTTATTTTGGTGGTTTTAGCTCTCTAACTGATTGACTATTGAACACTGGGAGCAGATTGCAGAGAGCTGCAGGGGTCTGCAGCGCACACACACACACACACACACACACACACTCTGCAGACATCACAGCATCACAGCAGCTGCAGTGCCCCCCCGCCCCAATTCACAGACAAAGGACCTCCTTTCATGCCGACTGTATTGATTAATGCTGAATTAATACTTGATTGATTGATTGATTAAGACTAGTCAGCATAAGAAGCTCACACCTTTTCAGCTGATCAATTGATTTACTGCAGTTTAACTAAAACACACCATAATCATTTTCTTACGTTGAGGTATTTTCAGATTATTTTTCAAATAATCATCAAGTTGACTGGCTGATTGATTGATTGATTGATTGATTGATAATGTTTTGTTAGATGTCTTACTGGCTACATGAACATGTTTAGCGTCTCATCGCGTTTCTGTTCTCTCATATATGTATCAATGAATGTGTGTGTGTGTGTGTGTAGCGTGTAACGGGCTGACTCAGCATGGCTACAGCCGACCTGGCAGCTCTCAGCCCCGCCCACCGAGTCCGTCCTCCTCTGGGCACGACCAATCAGAGGGCAGAACGACGCGCAGACGGTGGAAGGACAAAAGTAGGAAGATGGTTAGTGACACACACACACACATACACACTCATGATATTGATATGGGGACAGTGCTGACTCATGAATATTAATGAGGCCGAACAGACTGCAGTAGAGAAGACAAAAACCTCTTTCATACAGAACCAAACAAGACGAAACAAGTTGCAGAATTAGATTCATGAAGAAAGTGATGATATCCTGGAAACCCATAATATGATCCTCTGAGAGGTAGTGTAGTAGAAGTATGAAGCAGCAGAAAATGGAAATACTCAAGTCAAGTACCAGTACCTTAAAAGTGTCCACCTGCGTTGTAAAGGTGGCCAGCATGGGTCAGGCTGAATGGGGTATAAATGAACTGAATCTGGAATTAATGATCAGATATTCTGTTATTATGATACACAGCTGTAACGTCAAAATAAAACTATCCTCTGGACTGTTTCATTTTGATTTTGGTTCTGATTTATTTGGATGTTGCTTGATCTACTTTGATCCAGTTCTGGTTTTAACTCTCTGCGTCAGAGGAGAATCCCTTTGTTCTACTGCCATCTGCTGGTCAAACTGAACTACTGACACAGTTATTACACCAGCGTCTCCTTTCTCATGCTCACTCATTTAAACTTCTTTCATTCATTTCTTTTCTGTTTCACCCTCTCTGCTGTCTCTCTCTCCTCTCAGAGGTCCAGATTCCTGGACTTTCTCTCCCAGTCTTGCTTTTCAGTTTGTTTCAAGTTTTCAGTTTGGAGGAGAAAGGTAAACATGGATCCAACTAGACTAAAGTAGAGTACTTTGCTAGTCACACCCAACCAGACTTCACTAGATTCTACTAGTACTCCTCCTCCAGCTTAAACTTGACTCGTTCAGGCTGAATTAGACTCCAAGCTAGCTAAACAAGTGTGTACGATAACTGTGTGTGTGTGTGTGTGTACTCAGTCCTCAGCTTTCTCAGATGAAGACGAGAGGTTCATCTTGAACAACATGCGACCTTTGACCCCACTGGTCCTCAACCCTGTCAACCGCACCTCCTGTTGGGATGTCTTTGCCTCTGCCTACGAGCCAACAGTCGACGTGGCGATGGAGCCGACCCCCCGGCTTCCAACACCGGAGGAGAGGATGAGGCAGCAGGCTGAGGCGGTCGGAGCTGATATAGTCCCTATCAACATAACAGGCAGGTGTCTGGAGTCGGATCTAGATTTTAATATTAAGGACTCTTTAACTTGAGATGTGACTGGACTTGACACTTGACCCAGGCCCAAGATTCAACTCAGAATCTCGACTTGAATCTGGACTCTCAGCTCAGACTTGAGACTCAGCTTGGACTTAGGACGTGACTTGGATTTGACTCAGACTCGGGGTTTTACTCTGACTTGAAACTCAACTTGAAGTTAGGACTCAACTCAGACTAGAGCTTTCAGACTGGACTCAAGCGGGACTTGAAACTTGACTCAGACTTGAAATTCAACTCCAACACAGGACTCGAGTCAGATTTTGAGCTTAAATCAGACACAGATTCAGGATTTGACTTGTCACTAATTCATTAACTAAGAGGGGTTTCTCCTATTTTCACTGTGTGTGCGCTTCAGGAGAGAGTTTCGATCGTCAGGCCAGTTTTCGAAGAGTGTTTTCCACTGCTGACTCGTTATCCCGGCGCCCCCGTAACCTAAGCCGCCGCAAGACAGTTACTGGCATACCTGATGATGTCAGCCGGAAGCTAGGTATAAGCTCCACCCATTCATTACCCCATTCATCAATCAATCACTTTACCTGCCTCTCATGTCACTTCTTGCAGCACTCCATCGCTCGATCAATTCAGTCACCTCTCTATTATTACAAAGCTTTTCTTCTTCTCTTCCTCTATCTCCTCTGTTCTTAACCTCTCTCTCTCCAGACTCGCCTTTGGTGTCTTTGGTTCTTCCCGGTCAGTTCTCCACTGTGGGTCGACCGGCCTCCTGCACCGCTGCCCACCAACAGAACAATACAGGGGAGGAGGTGGAAGAGAAGGAGAGGGGAGAAATCAGAGAGGAGGGGCAGTCATCATCAGCAAGGAGGATCCGAGCCCCAAGAGGAGAGGGGATGTCCAGCCTCATGGCCTCCCTTACCTCCTCCCCACCTGTCAACTCCTGTCACGACCACTCCTGCTCATCCTCCTTGGAGCTCCACATCCTCCCCCGTCTGGCAACCAACTCCTCTCTGAACTCCGAGGCCAGCTGTAACAGCCCCTCCTATGGGACACTCAGTGCCTCCTCGTCTTGCTGCCAGGTCAGTTAAGAAGAAATCATTGTCACAAGTAAAATATATCTAAATATATATATATATAAATAAGATTCTCTTTTTCTTCCTGTTTAATTCTCCAGTCACAGGATCTACAGGGTTTCCCCAGCGACCTCCAGCCCCTGCTGCCCTTTGACCCCACTGCCAGAGTCATCCTGCAGTCTCCTTCCTCCTCATCCTCTTATTTTCCTTCCTCCCCCATCACCTCCTCCCTCCCTGGCACCCCCAGCCGTGCCCTGCAATCAGAGTGGTCTTACCCCAGCGATAAGCCCCTGAATGAGGCTGCACAACATCACAGTTCCCCTTCCTCCTCCCACTACCTCTCCTCTTCCTCCATCGCAGACTCAGAGTCTCAGTTTAGCTACCAGGCTCTGGGTGATCATTCCACCACCCAGCAGGACACCCAATGCTCCTACAATGGGGAGACGTGGAGCTACCAGCCCCTCTCCCCCAGCTCTAGTGTCCACAGCAGCCAGACCGGAGGTGACTGGAGCGGCATCACCCAGGAGATGAGATGTGTTTCTGGGGAGGGTTGGAGCTGTGATCCCCTGCTCTCCTCCGGTCGCTCTTCGCCCTCTCACACTGACAGCACCTCTTTGTGTTCAGAGAAAATGACCTCCTCTCCCATGCTAAACCGCGACAAAAGGAAATACAGCACTTCCTCCTCCAACTCTTGCACCGTCACCCGCAGCATCTCCCTCCGCAAGTCCAAGCGCCCACCTCCTCCACCATTGCGTTCGGATTCTCTGAGGCGCCGTCCTAGTCGTAGCAAACCTTCCCGCTCCTCCTGTAGTCCCCGTCTGGAGCGGAGCCCCCGCCTGGAGCACACCATCCAGCAGAAGCCCACCTCGTCTCCGCAGACCTTTGATGACCCCTGGGTGCCCCGGAGCAACATCAGCCGACGCCAGAGTGGGTTTAACTGTGGGACAGTCACAACCTTTGAACCTTTAAGCCCAGACTGCCAGACGGCAACCTCCGTTGACTATCCTCCTTCTGAGCACATACCGCCAAGCCCCGGCCACTCCCATGCCCACGTCTTCACTCCTGGGTCTCCAGGCTCGGAGAAGGAGGGGCTGAGATTTACTCTCAACCCCCATCCAGCTGCCTCTTCTGCGGCTGGGCTGCAGCGCCTCGCTTCACCCTCTAGTGGCTACTCCAGCCAGTCTAACACCCCCACTCCTGGCACTCCCGTGTCTTCCCCCCTCACCCCCTCCTCCCCTCTGGCAGAAAGCCCCGGAGCCTTCTCCCTCCCCCCGACCTCCCCCTTCTCCTCTTTACGCTCGTCTTCCTTCCCCCTGTCCCCTGCCGTCTCCTGCCTGCCCAGGACGACGTCTCAGGGTGAAGGGAGGCCAAAGCCATCAGTGCCAGAGAGGAAGTCGTCGCTCCTCTCCTCCCTCTCCTCCTCATTTTCCTCCACCTCCTCCCTCTCCTCCTGCACCTCCTCAGACTCCTCTGCCAAGCATCCTCTTCTCCCTGCTCCTCCACCTCCTCCTCCTCTACCAGAATGGTCCTCTCCTCTGCCTCCTGTCTTCTGCTACCCCATTCGCCAGTCTCCTCCTGCCCCTCCTCCAGCTCCTCCTCTTCCTCAACCCTGCCTGCCTGCTCTTCCTCCTTTCACCAAACTCTCTGCTGCTCCTCCTCCTTCACCTTCATCTCTTCCTCCTCCCCCTCCCCCGCCTCCTCCACCTCCTCCTCCTCTCCCACCTTCATCCCTCCCCACTCCTCCTCCTCTTCCTCCTTCCTCTCGGCCTCCTCCTCCCCCCTACTCCTACGCCATCAGGCAGACCTCCCATCATGCTCTGGTGTCCACCATGACATCACCAACCAACTTCCCTCCTCCCCCAACTTCCCCACCTCCTCCCCCATCTTCTCCTCTTCCTCCCCCTTCAGAACTCACAGAATTGCCAATTACTGACCTTCCTCCTCCACCACCACCTCCTCCTCTGCCTGCTCCCCCCACACCAGGCCTTGATAAGTCTCCAAATCGCTATGTTAAAGGGGCCACGCCCATCTGCCTCCTTGTCACTGCCCAAGCTTTGCAGGGTGTCAAGCTTCGTTCTATCAAGAACCAGGAAGGCCTGCTCACTAGCATCATGCTAGCCAATGCTGCATCTGCTGATGCTACACTCCATAACCAAGCTGACACATTGTCAGTTAATGCTAACCATGCTAATACTATCCATGATCTACCAAGCAAAGAAGCTCATCCACACAGTGCTGTGGTGGCTAATGCTAATCTTGATGGCCAGGCCAACACTGATGTTAAGCTAGCTGGAACTGGATCACAAAATGCAGTCTGTGATCTAAGTAGCAATGAAGCTAACATAACTAGTGCTTTAATGGGTAATGCTAGCCTTCATAGCCCAGCCAACGCTGATTCAAAGCAGCCTGGATGCAAGTCAGATCATGATTACTACAACCTAACAAAAAGTGAGGTGAGGACACCCAACGATGAGTCATCCTATATTAATCTTCAGAACCTACGAGGTATTGTTGCTAGTCCAGCTAACCAGAGAAGCTCTGGGCCCAAGCTGACCAATGGCGAAACTCCTCAAGACATACAGTACAATGAACGAGAAAAGGAATATACACACATGTATGCTACACTGGCAAACAATCAAGTCTCCAGTCCTGATAGTCCCTGGGTCAAAATGTCTTATGATACTGACGAAAACCACAGCAACACAATTATCCAACATCCTTTTTTGCAACAACAGGTCACAGATACAGTGTTATCAGATGCTAAGCTAGCTGAGCCTGCAGAGAAACAGGGAAACACCGAGGATGTTTGGCACACAGATTCTTCATACTGGACCCTCTCTGGAACAGAACAAGAGTCTCAGAGAGAAAGCAGATCAATACTGTCGGAGAGCAAAGACAAAGCAGAGACACATTACAAGAATAATTCAGAAATGTGGAATCACAGTGCAGCTGATGGAGATTACACAGCATATAGGGATTTAAAACAGAGTAATAGCGTCTGTAAGGCAGGTAGCCCAAGCTCCCCAGAGAAGCCGGTCCTGCCAAAGAAGCCTGATTTGTGCATTCTGGGTCTCATGGCGTCCCCTGAGGCCAGACAAGGACCAGGTGGCTGGAAGAGCAGTGGACAAATCACAGTGCCTTCACCTGGGCTCAACAGCCAATCACAGCTTCCCACTGATTCCTTCTGCACACCTTTGCACACACATCTGACCCAAAGTACACCTTCACCAAAGTACTTGTCATGCACCACTGTTGACAAAACGACAATTTCTCACAAGTCAGTGACGCACACAACTTTACCTGCACACTCAACTAATGTTGCTTCTGTGCCTGTAAACACACCTGCTGACATCACCATACACTCACCTGTCAGCTCCCCTCAGAGGCAGAAGCCACCGACTTTGCACAAGAAGCCAGATCTCTTATTGACCTCACCCAAACCAACCAAACCACTCTTTACATCTAAAAATACAGCGGAGGCATTCAAAGGCACCACAGGGACCAGTAGCACCCTGGGGATCCTGGATACCACAAGGGCTGAAAACACTTTAAATGGGACTATGGGTACCTTGGAGAACTGTGGTACCTCAGGAACTTGGGACACCCTGGAGACCAGTAACACCTTAGGGACCATAGGCATCTATGGGAACTGTGGCTCTTCAGGGATCATGGGTATTGCAGAGGCCCTGAGTATCAAAGGGGCTCCTACTATCAATGGAACTATGAGTACTTTGGAGAACTGTGGTACCTCAGGGGGAACTGCTGAGACCCATAGCACCTTAGGGAACTCAGGGGTCCATGGAACCCAAACTGGAGCTACAGACCCCTGTTGTGCTGGGATGATCAGGACAAGACTTTATAAGGATGATGAGAACACATTTAACAAGAGGATGATGAGGTCGTCGCTGGCTGAAGATGAAGAGGAAGACGAGAAAGAGAGGGTGGAAGAGAAAGGGATGAAGATGATGATGATGATGATGATGTCATCCACCTCAAGGAAAAAAGACAAAGCAAGGAAGAGGAGGAAGAGAAGGGCAGGCAGACAACTGCTGATGAAGTCATCAACAATGAAGCCCTCCCCCTCTTCGTCATCGTCATCATCGTCCTCATCATCTTCATCCTCGTCTGGAGATGAGCGAGATGTGGTGAAAGAGAGAAGGATGCAGATGAGTGAGAGGGTGAGGATGACCAAAGTATGTGATCAGGACACAAGCGACTCTGAAAGCTCCTGTGCTCTGATTGGTCAGAGCAAGTACTCCCTCAGCAGTGCGCTGTCCACTGACAGCCTGCGGGGGGAGTTGTCGCTTCCAGACCTCCTGTTACAGGAACCAGAGGAAGAGGAAGAGAGGAGCATCGAGAGAGCAGACAGGAGAAGGGAGGAGGTGAAGGAGGCCGGAGGACCTCCACATGGTAAGTTGAGTTTACTGGAGTCGCTCTTAGGCTCCAAAACCCCCGGTGTTTAAACTGCAGGCCTCTGTGGGATCAAGCTAATGTGTGTCTACTAAATGAGGGTTTTCTGTAGTACCTAAAGATGCATAGCTCTACTGCCCATTCATTCCAAACAGTAGAACCATACACCTAAAACCCCTACAAATGACCACCACATTAGATTTCTGACCAACAAACGATACTTATTACTCAGCACAGCCACGCTAATGAATGTAGGTACACATTATGTAGTTTTTGTATGTGTTGGTGAAAAAAGGCCTAATTATTCAAGGCACATGTTCTAGTCTAGTTCAGTCAGAATAAGAGCTTAGATTTCTGCTCTTGACTTCAAAGTCCGGTTTCTAAATGTTCTGTACAGAGCCCAGCAAGTATCAGGATCTGTACACACGAATAACTATTCATATTTAGCATTATAAACTAGTAAGTTAAAGATTCTTGCCCCCAAATACTGCATGTGCGCACAGGCACCTTTTATTCTAATTCACAGGTGACTGAAAGTAAAACGTAATAATTCTCTCTTTGTTTCTCGGTCCAGCTGATCTGTTCGTCAGTGTTTCGGCAGATCAGATGTTTGCCTCCGGCCGACCACGAACCACAGAGGATCTGTTCGCTGTCATCCACAGGTAGGAACACACTGCACACACACTGCACACTGTCATTGTACCAACCCATCTGCCACGTTCTCATGTGTCTGCTTGACTCCTCCCTCTGCCTCTGTGGAGCAGTGCAGTATGGGAAGGCACAGCGTGAGTGCCCTGGTAGGCAGGTAAAGATTGCTCACTGAATGTGTAGTAGATGGAGTTTAGTTCTTGACCCTGGTTGGGTTTAACTAGATAAACTGCCACCTATATCCAGTTATCCTTCCTTGTCTGCTCGTCAGTGTTTTTTCTTCCATCTTCATCTACTAACTGTCCCTTCCCTGCTTCCTTGTTCCCCAAATAGGAAGCTAATTTAAATGGAAGCTTCCTGTTCCCTAACTTGTAATCGTCTGTTTCCTTTGCTTCTTCCTTGCTCTCTAGCTAAGTTGGTTCCATCCTTCTTGTTCCCTGACTCGTGTGCTTTGCCTTCCTTCTTTCTTGCGCCCTATATTGGAAGCTTCCTTACAAATCCGTCCCTGCACTCTCTCAAATCTTATTTTAAAGTTAGTTTTGTGGTCACCCAGTAGTTTAGTTTTTTGACTTCCACAGGAGAATGGTGCAACATGTTTTGGTAAGTGAGGTGGCAGGCTAGGTGTGAGTGCCTCACTCAGGGGGCAGTTTGACAAACTTAGATGTTCTTGTTACAGAAAAGAACAAGGATGTGACTGGTGTTTTTCTGTTTGTCTCAGGTCTAAGAGGAAGATGCTAGGAAGAAGGGATTCAGAAGACGACAGATACCGTATCTCGTCTTCCTCTTCCTCATCCTCCCCTTCGGTCACCCCCACCGACCCCTTGCCCTGTCAGACGCGACCTGGATCCCTCAGGAGTCAAAGATCTGCGAGAAGCGAGAGCTTCAAGGCTCTCTTGCTGAGGAAGGGAAGTCGGTCTGATTCGTCTTCTCGAATGTCAGCCGTCGAGCGGCTTCGCATAGCTTCTCCTACGACCACTACAGACCTCCAGAGCGAGCCGTCACCGCCACCTCCACCAGACCAACCGCCAGTCAAACCCACAAGCTTGTCCCAGACCTTGGATACATGTGATGTTAATGTCCACCTGACTCTGGACATCCCAGTGTCTCCCACATCTCCGTGCACTCAGAACTTCTCCATGATGTTCGGATGGAGGCAAAGGGATCTGACACCTAATCGCCTCCTCCTCAACTCCTCCTCCTCTCCCTTCTTCTTCCTCTCCTCCTCCACCATGCGGCCTCGCTCCCTCACTCCTCCCTGCTCTTCCAGCCGACGCTTTGCCGCCCGCTGCCGCCTCTACGCCGCCCCCATGACCGCCATCTTTGAGGGAGAAAGTGAGGAGGAAGAAGAGGAAGATGACGAGGTTTTCATAGAGTCTCCAGGAATCTAAGGAGAATCGAGTCAGAGATTGGTCGAAATTTCTTGATGGACAGGCCAAGTTTATGGATGCAGCAGGAGGTGGAAAGTAGCTCTGTGATGCTTTGCCCCTTCCTCAAATCCAGCTGTTAGAGATCACAGAAAATCTGACTTCTACAGATCCTCATCAGGTTTGACGGACATGTCGCACTGCCTCAGCAAACTGAACTGGACTGACCTGGACTGGACTGACTTACGGCCTGACGCGTTTCATTGAATGTACTGAACTCACACTTGGTAACTCTCTGTTGAAGGACATGTCTCTAGTAGCCACACTGATGTGTCAGAAAACTACAGAAGCCTGGAGAGGACATGAGTGGAATAACTCCTCATGTTTTTTCTCACGATTGCGGGATCACGATCTCAAGAAAACAAACTTGTGATCCGGAAAAGTTCCCCCAACACCTCCAGTTAATGTACTTACATTTAAACTGTAATTATCTTGCATTTTTGTCTTTTGCTCGATTTAGCGTCGTCTTTTTTTTACTATTTGCAAGGACACTGAACATTATTTAGTTAATTGTTGCTGTCATCTATGTCCGTCTTCTCTCTGGCTCACTGTAGCGAACACAACGTTTGACCAAAGAGGACGTGGAATTATTTTAATTTTGACAAGAAACTGATTTGAGATCTCGACATAAAAAGCTTATTTTCTTGAGATCACAGAGTAAATGCTACAATAAATATACTGTAGTATGATGATAATAATGTTTAAGCAGTTTTCTGTAACTTGATACCACATCGTAATGACTTTTGTTAAACTCTCCTGTGGGCTGAAAACTGATCTTTTTAGTAACTTTCTAAACTGTAAACAGCTGAATCGTGGCACACATGGAAACCATGTTTGTTGCCGATTCTAGCATCATATTTTATTTCTTTATTATGATTACTGCGTCGTGCTAAGCTGTTAGCTTCCTCTCTAAGGTAAGGCAGTGCTGGAAATATTTTAACTGCAGCTCCTGTTGACACGTTTTGACTTTTGACTCAACATAATGATTTATAATAATAATTTTGTATGTTATTACCCGCTACACGGGCCAACACTATAGTTAATGAGGGATGTACTTTGTCCTACACTGTAAATATCCTGTTCATCTTCATCGCTCGTCCTGTTGTCTTGTTTATGTTGCTGCTGCTGGATCTTCTTCTTTTCTGTAGCATCTTTCTCAGCTTCTCCATCTTAACGAGTTTCAGTTTCAAGCCTCAAATCTGATTTTCTCTTCTTAAAGTAGCAGATAGTAAGACGACATAACAGTCAGAAAGATGATGTAACTCTTTAAGGTGGAGACTTTGAATTTAGGAGCATAATTATCTTTTCTGTATGAATGTAAGAGGTTCAGATTTACTCTATTAACCATGAAAAGAATACATTTTAACTGGAATTATGGAGAGAGAACAGAAGAGATAAAAAGAAACTGAATGAAAAGTGTATTTGTGGAGAAAGATGGAAGTCAAGAAGCAGGAACAAGAGGAAACATTTAAATGTAAATAAAGGAAACTGTATGGAGATGAGCGATGGAGAAATGGAAGCAATAAAGGACAAACTAAATGTCTGAATCTATGATTTATTCATTTGATTCCTTTTCCTCCAGTTTTGTGAACAAACACAAACAGTATATTATAATGCAGCCCAATAACAAAACAACAATCAACAACGTCACAAATGTCCACAGAGAAGAATCGACGTCACGGAAACTGCAACAGTTCAAGATATTCATCAGCAGATAGTTTGATCAGTAGCTGTTGTGATTTCATCCATAAAAGTCCAGAAAGTACAGAAGTACTATCAGCTTCATGAAGTTAAAGTATCAGCAGTAAAAGTACACAAGTATTATCAGATAATACCTTCTGATACTTTACATGAAGCTGATAATACGTCTATAATTTTACTTAAGTAGTATTTACTTTCACTTGCAATGGAGTAATTTTTCATAAATATATTGGTACTTTTACTTAAATAAAGTATCCAAATACTTCTTCCACCACAGCTGACCTTCTGGACACTTCAGTTTAAGGCAGTTTGTATCTCTGACCACCGGGTGGTGCTGTGGATCTGCTTCAGTCGAGTCTGTCAGGCGCTGCCTCCTCTCAGGCTGTGTTTTGTTGTGGATGCATGGTTTTGAGGAGAATCCAGAGGTTTAAAGGGTTCTTTTGATGAGGTACCAGAGATTCGTACAAATGTTTCAAAGGTTCTGAGGAGGTTTCAGACATTGTTGAGAAGGTTATAAGAGTTCTTCTGCAGAATCCAAGGGTCCTTCATGAAGTAGAGTTCCAGAAATCTTTGGGGCTCATTTCAAAGGTTCTGAAGAGGTTCGAGAGGTTCTTGATAAGGTGCCAGCAGCAAGTGTTTGAGAAGATTTAAAGGGTTCTTTCCTTGGGGAGGTTTAAGTGGTTTGGGGGAGGTTTCAGATATTGTTGAGAGGGTTTAAAGGGTTCTTGTGCAGATTTCAGTAGTCCTTAACAAACTTTAACAAGAAGAGGTTCTTGAGAGTGTCCTGGAGGTTCCAGACGTTCACAGACATGTTTCAGAGGTTTTTGATATGGTGCCATACATTTTTAAGGGTTTTTGAAGAGATTTTGGGGATTCTTTTAGGAGGTGTATGTGGTTCTCAGTGATGTACCAGAAGTCCTTGAGGAGGTTCCACAGATGTTTTTATGATGAGGAAGCTTTAGAATCTCTTGAAATTTTTTTAAAGAATTCATTAGGAAGTTTCAGAGGTCCTGAGGTGTTCTCAAGGAGATTTTAGGCACTCAGAAATCAGTTCCAGAGGCTTTTGAGGAGGTTTAAAGGATTCAGATGACATTTTAGGGTTCTTAACAGGGTTCCTAGAGACAGTGAGTGGGTTTAAGGGTTGTGAAGGAGGTTCCAGAGGGTTCTTATCTTATTTCCTACACCCACCCATTACAATCTTGCTCACTCTCTAAACAGTTTTTATGAATCTGTGCCTGCACTGACAGACTGATTAGCGCTCACATTAGTTTTGTCTTTAATGAACTCCCATAAAAACCCTCGTCACACTGTCTTAACTGAGATATCCCAGAGAACAAATGGACAGTTTGTTCCTCAAACTGCCAGGAGCTGTGTATGTGTTTTCGGGTGGAAGAGGTCGGATGAAGCAATCAGACAAATATCCGTATTGTCAGGATGGTGCAGCAGTGTGTCTGTCCTGGAGGAATAACAGAATATCAAGTGGTTAGTATTTTTATTATTATGTTTTTCCTACAAACTCTGAGAAGCAAGACACAAGACGTTTCATTTATGAGGCTTCATGAGGCGGGTCAGCCCGGTTGAGGACTGAAGCCAGGACATGCGTGGCTGCCGGGCGAAGATGCAGAGCAGCTGCATGGTGGTTAATTTGGTGTTGAGGCTTCAGATCTGAGAATAGAGCAGAATCAAACAGAACAGAATGACCTGGGTACAAAACACACAAAGAGAGTTAATTGTGAAGACAGATTTAGAGAGCTGTAATGTTTCAGACGTCTCCAGAGTCTCCAAGACCTCATGAACACATAGTTTACCACGATCCCGTCTGACCTTTGACCCCAGTCTGCGTGTGCGTGTTTAATCTGTGTTGTTAGGGAGTCTCTGGGGTTTTAATTGTCTGATTGTTGAGCCAAAAACATCAGTGCTTTTCTTTTTCTGTCTTTCTTATTTAGTTATTCTGAGCTTGCTCTAATTCACTTTCTCCTCTTCAGCGTTCTTTATTGGTTTGTTAAAGTGAAGGTCTGTGATGGTCTGCAGTGAAACTACTTCACAAACCAGGATCTTGTTTTAGGTCAAAGGCCCGAAGATTGAGCTTCACACCTGCACACACCTGGTGTTGTTTTTGGCTTTTCAGTTAATCACATGTGTAGTTAAGAATTCGGGTAAATGCTTTGTGTGTGTGTGCTTTTCTGTTGTCGTGGTAACAGTTTGCTAACAGCAGATGTGTGTGTGTGTGCGTGTGTGTGGAATGATAACACTAAGTGAACCTGGCAGAACGGAACGCTTTCACTGAGTGTGTGTTTAGTTTTTTCCTACATCTCTCATCACAATGAAACATGTTTCTATCTGGTTTATTCTTTTCTTTTCACGCCGCTTCATACTTCCACTCCGCTGCGTCTCAGAGGGAAATGTTTTTTGAAACTTTTCACTGCACTACAGTTATCTGACGCTATTACTTTGCAAATTAAGAGTTTAGCATACAAAACATATGAAGAGTTTCTATTTTCATTATCATCGTTTTTCATGTGAAAGCGTTTCATGGTTCCAGCTTCCTGAATGTGAGGACCTGCTGCTTTTCCTTAGAATTTATTTTAATTTAATTTTAATAACTTTGAGCACTCTGTAGGTTTCTGGAGTCTCTGAGAGAGTTTCAGAGGTTCTTGAAGAGGCTCCAGTGGTGCTGAAAAAGGTTCCCTGGATCTTTAAAGACATTCCCATGGTTCTCCAGGTTCCACAGCGATGTTCCAGTGTTCCAGGAATCCATAGGATTATTGTGAAGGCCCTCGAAATTCTGATATGGTCTCCAGGGTCCTTGAGAAAGTCCAGAGGATCTTTAAAAGGTTCCAGACAAGCTGAATTAGGTTCCAGAGATTCTAAACTGAGGTCTGTGGCTCATGAGGAGGTTCTTGAGGTCTTTAATGACAAGTCAGTGGTTCTACAGTGCCCAAGGGGCCTTGAAAGAGGTTCCAGAGGTGCTGAAGGAAGTTCCAGAGATTGAGTAAGCTACCTGGCTATTTTGGTGGTTCTCCAACTTCCAGGGCACTGGTTTTGGGGAGGTTTCAGAGATACTTGGAGATGTCCCCTGTTAGCAGGGCATGTAACAAGTACTACACAACAAACTAAGGAGGTCAAGGCCCAAAGATTCCTAAAATAAGATCCAGTTCCAGTGCTCCAAGTTCCAGTGGGCCTTTAGGAGGCTCCAGAGGTTTTGGAAAGGGCTTTGAGATAGTTTCAGAGGTTCTTAAAGAGGATCTGGAGGTTGGGAAGGGGATTTTAGAGATTCTAGAATAGACTAATTTCAATGAGTCTTCAGGTTACAGGTGGCCTTAAGGTGGGTTCCAGGGATCCTTGAGGAGGTTCTGGAGATGTCCTTCCTCAAAATGCTTTGGGCTGCTGGCGTCCAGAGGTCCCTTAGGAGATATGAGGGACTGGTGAGGTTAAAAAGGTTTAAAGTGTTCTTAAGGACATTTAATGGGCTCTTTGGGGAGGTTCCAGAAGTTCCTGGACACGTTCCAAAGTAGGCCATGTAGTAAATGCTACAGGACTGCGGTGCAGGCCTGGATATGTACAAAGTGGAGTTAATGGCCGTGAGAAAACGTTGTCGGCTCTGCAGTGACCTGCATGAATAAACAGCCTCCACTCAGAGGTACAGGGCATCGTCCCTCTGCAAACCTCCCTGAACCCCTGAAAAAATACAGGTTTGAAAAACACGGATACTCACACATGCACACATACAGTACACGTATATACAAATACATATACGTACAACCTGGCAGTGTCCCTACACACATTCCTGATAAATCGCCGCTCTTACACACTAATGTGCAAATGTGTTTACATTTACACTCTCGCCCGTTCAGAGCCGCTGAGTGATTTGATATGTGATACAGCAGATGAACAAATAAGGGTGGAACTGTGAGAACAGACCGCCATTCACATCAACAGGAAGAGGTATGTGAGAGTTTTAATTCTGAACTTTTGACAGTTTGGCTGCTTCCCAGTCCTCATTACTCGCTGTTGTTGTTCTTGTTGTACCTTCTGTGTGTTGAGTAGTTCCTGTTTGTGTTGTCTTGTAGTGTTTTAAAGTGAATTCCATGCATCACTGTTGTGTTTTCTTGGTTTGAAGTAATTATTCTCATAAACAGCATTCTCTTTAATCCAGTACCAACCTTCTCAAAGACCTCTGGAACCTCCTATGAGGCACTTTGCAGAACCCCTGAATCCTTGTGAGACTCTGGAGCTTCTTCAACGATCGCTGGAATATTTTAAAGAAACCCCCCCTCCCCAAAACCCTCAAATCTGGACCTCCAGAACCTTCTGTATGACCACTGGAACATCCTCAGAAACCCTAGGAACCCATTCAAAGTCGCAATGAATCCTTACAGACGACACAAACCCCTACGATCCATCTGACCTCTGGACCTTCTCATGGAGGCCTGGACCACTTTAACAGCCTGTGATAAACTCTTCTTCTCTGCAGGAACCTCCTCGGGCTGTTAATACCTTTAATGACATCTGAACTCAGTTCAAGGACTCTGTGGAGCCCTCTCCATCCCCTGAGACTTGTGGGAGCTCCTCAGAGACCCCTCAGAGGTTCCTGAAGTTTCCTGAAGAGTCTCTAAATGACCTCTGGACAATGATTCGCCATGACAGTTTGTTCTGTCTCTTAGTGGCTGCTGTGTGTTTTATATGAAATAATAAACTCATTAAATGAAGAGGACACGAGGGAGGAAGAGGATGAGGAAGCATTTTTCTTTCTTTCCACTGAGAGGGAGTGCTGCACCACTGCTGCTCTGATCCGCCAAACTGTCTTAATGTGTGTGTGTGTGTGTGTGTGTGTGTGTGTGCGCGCACGTTAGCTGACTGCTTAGACAAACACGCGCGCACCTCCTCCTCCTCCTCCTCCTGTATTTCCGTAATCTGCAGAGCAGCGCGTGGAGAGAAGAAGAGACGGATGATTGTTTTCAGAGGGAAGAGGAGGAGCAGGAGCGCGCGGTGCAGACACACCTGATCAGCCGGATCAATAGAACATATTGAACAGAACAGAGGCAGTCAACAGGCGTCTCGTGCCAAACGCGGCTTTAATAGGACACCAGAGTCTCTCCCGGGACAGGACTGGACGTCTTCATGAGCCCGTGCAGCTCTCCGGCCGCTGCTGCCGGAAGGACCGGCTGCTGCTGCTGATGATGATGAAGGTGCTTCCTCAGCTCCACACGCTCCACCACTGACCCGCGCCGGTCTAAGATGCCACCGGGCCCCGGCGCTCGGCACGCGGCTCGGAGCGAGAATAACCCGGGATAATACAACACAGACAGAGGCAAACCAAAACTAAAGCATAAATCCACTTCCTCGGGGAGCCACCCCGAACCGGGACGAGCCGGGAGGGAGAACCCGGGATCAGTGAGCGGTGCGCCGGGGAGCAGAGGCGCACTGAGACGCGCCAAGAGCCGCAGAGAGGAGAGAGGTAACTTTAACTTTATCTTCAAAACTTTATCTGGTGCAACTTCATGGAAACTTCTTCAGTGGACTCAAAATGTAAAGAAGCTGCAATGAACCTTTGAATGAAATCACTTTTATTAAAGTTTTAGATTTTGACAGCAGAACAAAGAAGAATCTGTTCAGTTTTTACAGCTTCTTAATTTCCGAATCATTTCTTTATAAAAACTATGAAATCAGGTGCCAATAATGAGGAAAACCAGCTGAAAGAAAAGCCCCATAAATATAAAGTGTCTTATGAAATCATTATTATTCATTACACAAAGTAAAATAGGTTTATTAAAAGAGGAGCTGCGAATAATTATTTATATAGTTATAAAATGAAGCTGCAGCAGAACAAATGGGGGTTAAAGGTCAAACCATCCATTAATTAATCACTTTAAAATCAATCAATCAAGTGATCATGAAGGTTCATTAGAAATGGCAATTTGGGGACAAAAAAAATCTCAGCACGAGGTCAATTAGTGGGAGATTTCCGGAGCTTTCAGGCACATCTCATGGAAAATATCCAGTAAGTGACCTCATGAGAGCTGCTTGTCATTCAATCAATCAATCAATCAATCAATCAATCAATCATCAATCAGAAGTTGAGAAAGTCCAAACTGTGTTCCTTCAGGTCTGCAGGGATGCTGCTCCCGCGGCTCCCGGTCCTGTCGGCGCTCCTCGTCCTGCTGCTGGCCGCGGGACGCTGCACCGCGGCCGCCTTGCTCCGGAGCTCCGGCACCCGAGCGGACGGACGCCTGGAGGGCCGCGGCATGCTGGAGCTGGTCGGCCGGTACCCGAGGAGGACGGATCCGGCGGCCGGACTCACCGGACCCAGAGTCAAAACCCCGGAGAGAAACAGCAGGTCACAGCCAGGACTGGGTCAGTACTAATACTGCAACTGGTACTACTATATCAGAATCAGGATCAGACTCAGGATCAGAACCTTTAACACGTATTTTTGGACACAGGAGAACTTTGACTCCAGCTTCCTGTAGCTCTCAGTGTTGTTACACTAAAACAAACATGTACAGGATCTAAACAGGTCTGTCCAGGATCAGGATTTACTTTGGGTCAGTGTGCAGTATGTGTGATAGATGTATTGTCTGCAGTGATGTTTCTGGTCTCTGGACCTGTCTAAGTCCTGAATGGAGGGCACTTGCAGTCCTGACTGTCCGATGCGGTCTGTTCCAGTTCAGCGCTGGATGTGACTGAACTGGATCAGCAGCAAATATCAGATACAACAACGACTAGAAAAAGAAATCCACACACCAATAAAGACTCCGCCGTCGTCTCCATGGCAACGTAACGTGATTTCAGGGTCAAACCTGAGCTCGTTATGTAAAAGCTAACACAAACACCGGATCCATGTTGGTGCAGAAAATACCTCCGACATGATTCAGCGTCTCGTTCTCGAGCCTGTTTTTAAAAACCTCACTTGAGGACTTTGTGTTGTTTGGATCAGCGAGACCAAGTCCACTTCAGCCGGGTCCATTAGAGCCGCCAGCTGATGCCAGACCCTCAGAGGGATCACACCTCTGCTTTTACCTCACGAGATGGCCACCGCCTCTCCCGCCACACGTTTCCTATAAAATCCTGTATTGATCTGTGTTGATGTGTATTGATGTGTATTGATCTGCGGGGGCTGGAGGTTTGGGTTCAGCAGTCTTTAGTCAGGTTTCCTGCAGGCAGAATATTCTAACACAGCATGAAAGAAAGCTTCTGTATGAACGCGGCTGTGTTCAGATGAAACATGAAGGTACACAAACAGCCGACACTCCTGAATTTAACTGACTCTCAGACAACACGTGTCAAACAGACCTGACCTGTTCAGTACTCTGTACCCTGAACACATCACCACCAGGTTCACTCATCACAGTCACTTTCTGGTAATTCAGTTAATTGCAGATTTGCAGCAGTAAAAACATTTAATCGGCTGAGGCAGATCAGCTGTTCTTACCTGATCCTGTGGCTTTGACCAAACCAAACCCGGTCTAAGATGATTCAGTTTGTTCTTCCTTAAAAACTGGAAGTTACAGTCGTAAACCACCAACTCTACAAAACATAAAACTAACGATAAAGGTTTTATCCTCCAGCCTCCTGGATCATTTAGAGCCCGTGTTGTGTTCTGCAGAACCCGCCTGAGGATCCTGCTGTTCTTTACTTTCCTTCAGTATCACAACTTGAACTTGGCTGTTGTAGCTCACAGCTAACTCACCGTCTCCATGGCAACAGATGTGATCCCGTCTCAGCCAGGTGTAAATCACAACATCGGAGTTCAAAAAACAAAGTGTGACTCAAGATGCACTTACTAGCTCTTTTTCCAGAGCTTTTGAAACCACAGTCTTCATCTGTGGAAGGGGATTGCTTTGTTGTCATGGAGATGGATCCTTTGTAAATGACTACAATATCCTGTTTTTATTTCAGACGGTCACCCCAGAGATCCTCGACACAAGGAGAAGTTCCTCAAACACCTGACAGGTATGAACACCTTCAGTTAGCCATGTGGTTATTGTGAATAACAGCACTGCTGTTTGTGCATTCTCACGCTTCTACAACCTGTCAAACTCTCCAGGTGTGTTCACACTGAACGCAAAGCAGAAGTTAATTCGTGCAAAGCAGAAGACAGAGTGCAGAATCCTGAGACACCTGTGAGACGGGGGGCAGGGGAAAAACTCCCAGGGGCAGCAGTGAGGAGAAGAAGAGATTTAAAAGACTTTATTCAGTTTCTACCTTTAAAAAGAAAAGTATATTTTAATTCGACAGGTTTGTTCGACCTTCACAGTTTTAACAGAACAGGAAGAGAGTACACCGCTCCTGTTTCAGCAGCTTTACGGTCACTTCCTGTTCATCTTTAAATATAATTACTACCTGTGGACATTAACACCTGTCTAGTTTATTTTTATTCTGCCCTGTTCTGTTATATTTTAATGTTGTTTGAGGTCCGCTCACTAGCTTTTTCAGCGACTGCATCTCATGACCTTCATCACAGCTGGTCTTGATCCACCGATGAAGACCATTAAAACTGCGGTTGAAAGCTCTGAAAGAAGCAAGCCGTCAAGAAGGACGTTTTTACTGAAACTTGTTGCTTTTTAAATGTCAATCTTTTTGTAAAGTTCAGAAAAAGATGGTGGTCATGATTAAAAGAAATACTTTAGTCTAAAAATACATAAAAGTGCTGAATTCAAGAATACAGAAGTATTATCAAAAATGTACTTATCTCTAACGAATACATGTTACAGCAGTTTAATGTTGCAGTTCGTCAATGTGCAGCCAGTTTGAGGTACTTTGTGTACTTCTGGGTACATTAGTAGTAATAAACATAGTGAAGTAAAAAGTACAATATTTACCTGTGAGATGTAGCAGAGTAGAAGTAGAAAGACTCAAGTAAAGTAAGTGTCTGTGAGGTTTTAATTAAAATGCTAATTAGACGTTATGTCACGCCTTCCGTCCAATCAGAGTCCAGCATTCTAAAGCGTGTTCGACTCTGTCCTCAGGTCCTCTGTACTTCAACCCAAAGTGCAGAAAACCTTTCCACAAACTGTACCACAACACCAGGGACTGCACAATACCTGCCTGTGAGTACACACACACACACACACACACACACACACACACACACTGTTATCGGTGTGTAATCGTGTCAGAACAGCAGCAACTCCTCTGATCTTAAATCACGCATGTCGCGCTGTGTTTATCTTGGAGAGAGTGAGTGTATGTGTGAACAAAAATGTGTGTATATGTACTGTGTGTGTGTGTATGTACTGTGTGTGTGTGTGTTAGACAAGTCGTATCCTGTTGTTGATCTGAAACAAACTCCTGCTGCAACACGACACAGTAACACTGACGGGAATCGAACCGACGACCAGTGAAATAACTCTGACCTAATTTCACGTGTGTGTGTGTGTGTGTGTGTGTGTGTGTGTTCATGCAGCAGCAGGTGAAAGCTACAGAAGCTGTGAAGGTTCAAACTTGTTGTTGTTTTACTGGGTAACTGAGAACACGTTTAAAGTGCAGTACTCAGGGTTTAGTTATATTAAAGTATCTAGTGTGTGTTTTCATGTACCACACTTCTTGCAGATGTGCTCGTAACCAGGGGCAACACGTGTGAAAAGACCTTGGTTTGCAGGTTTTAAACATTAGTAATCGCTGCCCTGTGATGAAATCACTGTTGGAACAGAGTCACTTCCACCTGTGCTTCTCCTGCTACAGCAAGCCAGGTGGGACAGAAACCACTGATTTAATTAAAGAAATTCACACGATCCTTTTGTCAACCTTTATCAAACATATCAGGCTAGCAGTTTCCCACCACCTCCAGTATTTGTGCTAAGCTAGGCTAAGCGCGCCCTGGGCTTCGTGACACTCCGGCTGTAGATTGCGAACGTGTCCTTTACGCACAGATAAACATGGCATGTTGTTCTGCTCTCCCGCAGATTATAAGAGATGTGCTCGTCTGCTGACTCGCCTGGCCAACAGCCCTCGCTGCACGGAGAGATAAACACGCCGAGAGACGGTAAGACGGCGTCTGAGCTCAGACGTTTGTGTATACAGACCAGAATATACGTCTTAAACAGGCTCTCTGAGGACGAGAGGGAGAACATCTTTATCATGAACGCTGCTTTAATTTATTACTCCTGAACCAGCAGGGGCCACAAATACAGAGGTCAAAGGTCAGAACAGGTAGAACAGATATTAATGAATGAAGAGCTGAGAGGAAAATATTCTTTATCAGCTTCAGGCCTAAAAGTCTGATGAGAAGAACCCGTCATCCTTTGACATGACAAGTTCAAATGTTTCTTGTTCATGTTCGATGTTGACCGTCACACCGCAGAGAACCGACCCGACGTTTGTTCCTAAAACAGAGTAGGAACATCATTATCCGACCTCGTTCAGAGCGCAGGGCAGTGCTGCTGGAGAGCAGCAGTGTCAGTGGAGAACACAGAAGAAGAACATAAACAGCTGCAACGCAATGTGATGATTGTTCAGCCAACACGTGTAACCAACACCCGAAAACCTCCTGACAGAGACAAAAGACCAGACAGAACCCCAGAGCCTGCAGAGACCGAAGAACCAGGAGAACCTGAAGAACCAGGAGAACCTGAAGAAACACTGAGTTCAGAAAACCTGTGTGACAGTGGTTCCAAATCCCCATCAGGCCAGTCAGGCATGTGTTGTGACAACTTGGGGTGGTCCAGACCCCCAATGGGAGCCATAGAACATAGAGTCTGTAAAACCTGTAGAACCTAGAGTCAGTAGAACCTTTAGGACAGACTCTGAAAAACATGTAGAGCCTGAGGTCAGTATCAGTAGAACCTCAAGTCTGTAATGTCTGTAGATCCTTTGGGCCTATACTCTGTAGAACCTGTAGAACCTGTGAAACACACTGTTTAGAACCTGTATCTTCTAAGGTCGGTAGAACCTGTATAACATAGATTCTGTATAACGTGGAACTTGTAGCTAGACCCTAGAGACTGTACAACGTGTAGGGTAAAAAGTCTATATAGAACCAAGAGAACCTGAATCTTTAGAACCTGTAGTTTCTTCAGTGCTGCAGACCACGCAGAGCCAATAAAACTACAGAGAACCTGGAGAACCTAAAGTCTGTAATACCCCTAGAAGAGCTTATAGAACCTCTAGGATCCGTATAGTGTGTAGAACGGAGAGCTCGTAGAACCTGTAGAACAGAGAGTCTGTCGATCTTATAGAACATGTGGAACTTGAGTCTGTTCTCTATAGATTTATGGAGCCTGAAGAACCTGACATGTCTTTAAAACAGTGCTCTACAGAACCTGTAGATAATGGTGTGTGGAACCCATTGATAGTGCAAGCAGTACAACCTGTAGAGCCCATAAAGCCTTTAGAGTTGCATCATGGGAAATGTAGTACCCAGTTCTTCTGGAGCTTATACGAGGGACCAGTCAGGATGTCTCGGCCTCTGCTGCTTCGGTTGTTCTTGTTTTGTTCCGTCTCTTGTTAGTGCCCCATCTTTATGGAACTGCTGTACTAGATCACATAAGGAGTATAAGGGTGTTCTCTGCCGGACTATGACCTCTGACCTCCCTGCTGAGGACCAAGAGAACAGCTAGATCATGTTCCTTCATGTTATTTCTCTTCCTGTCTGCGTTGCTGTTGTTTCTCTTCTTTTTGGCTCACTGACGTTCTGCCACAGCTGCTGATTTAAACCCGCCAGACGTTAGAACTCAAACACACAGAACGCAAACACTCCTCTGCACCCTGAAACTGAACATGTGGAACCTTGACGTTGTATTTTTTGTGACGTCCATGTTGCGCGTCAACCTGGAAACCTCTTAGAGTTCGGTTATGTTTGATTTTTGAGCTTTGCTTTATTGTTTCTTCTTTTCTCAACCTCTCGTTATAGCAGCCTCTGGACAGGAAGTGTTGCCGTGACAACGAGGAGGGTGGGGCATCTTAACGAGGTCCGTCCACTGACGAGCAGAAGAAGATCTCCAGCCAATAGGAAAACACCTCTGAGGTGCCACTGTCGTCTCCGCTACCAGCCATCAGAATGTTTTCTATTTTATTCTGTTCTCTTCTTCTTTCTGCCTCCAGAAACCGTTTCAGATCTCATCTGGCTGCTGACTCTCCTCGCTGACCAAGACCCAGCTGCTAATATTCACCCAGCAGCAAACAAGCATTCACTCAGTTGACTCAACTGGACTCATGTGGACTTGGTTTTATTTGACTCTACTTCACACTCCACTTAATCCCACTTCTCAAAGCTGTTTTGCACGACTCAGCGACTTGACTTCACTCAGTTTTAGTTACCACTCGAGCCTCTAATCTCTTCTACAGCTCACCTAAAATCTCAGTGACTAAACATCTTCTCTTCTAGCAGATTCTCTGCTTTACTTTTCATACTCGACAACCAGACCTCAGCTGTATTCTGCTGGACTCTGCTGGACTCTGCACTGACAGGAAACTCATCTTCAACCTCTCACATTCAGACTGAAAACAAAAATGGATTTTTCTGAGGTGAACGTTCTTCTGATGGTTCTGCTGGTTTCTGATGGAGCTGCAGGAATCTTTCTGGAAAACGATGAGCTGAAACGAGGTCGATCGCTGCTTCAAAATCTGTCAGATTTGATCTGGAAACTAACGCCTCCTTCCTCTGCGACCGGATGTCTTTTTCTTGTTCTCGCAGGACAACAGTGTTTTGGTTTTTGTGTTGTTTTGGACATCGGACGCTCAGAACGTGGACAAAATAAACGGACAAGTCCTGTGACTGGACATCAGCTAGTTAACTAGATTTCGTTGCCTTTTGTTCTGTCGTCCCAGAAAACTCAGAGAAGCTGAATGAGTTTCATGTCACATGATAATAACAGTGATAATTATAATAATATTCCAGTGTATTTATATTGTTTAAGCTGTGTGCAATATGTACATACTGAAAGAGGAATAAAGACACACGTTTGATATATATTTTTCCCAAATTAAATTTTCTGTTTGTCTTCACTGTGTGGCTGTTAAATCCAGGCATCCCAAATAACCTGGAAAACCTTGAATTCTATATATTGGAAATTCAGTTTTCACATAAAACAACATTACAGATTAACGCATTATATGATTAATGATGATAAGTTAATGGACGATTCCAGTTTATTACAACTGTGGTCTTATTTTTAACTCTCTCCTGGTCTCATCAGTAGCTCTGACGGACTTAACAGTTACTCCTTTAAAGGAAATCCTCTGGTTTTAATGTTTCAGAGCCAGTGTTTTTAATTTCGACACATTATTAAAATAAACTGTGGTTAACGTTTTAATCCTGCAGATTTAAGTCCTGGTTGATCTGCCGACACCGGTGGTTACTGGTGGTAACTGCAGCTGCTTTGACACAACAGCTAACAGCTAACACTAATTAATAGTCATGGTCATACACTGTGTTTCCTGTGACTGTTTCACAATAAAAGCCTCAGTAGGTGAAACCGTTTTAATGTGAAGCAGCAGAAGGAGATGTGCAACATCTGCCTCTGAGATGCAGTGTTGTAGAAGTATAAAGTAAAGTACCTTGGATTTGCACAGTAAATGTACTTAGTTATAGCTTCGCTACATGAAGAGCACTCGGCGTAAATGGTGCGCGGTGGATTCATCCAATGTGAACGATATTTCGAGGACACAGAGCTGAAAATATCTGAGGAATATCCAGTTGATTTATTTCAGTCTGGATTAACTCTGAATTCACAGAACTGGAAGGCTTTGTGCTCGTGGTTTCTGGGATGTTTGGCTCTTGGATGAGCTCAGGGACCCGAGCTGATGGTACCATAGTCTGTCGGCTGGGCGTCTCTGACAGGGTGAACCAACCACATAGCAGCACTGTTGACTTTGGCTGCTGGTTTCATATTTAAAGTGTCTGTTGGCGAGGATAAAGGAACGTGTGTACAATATTTCCTTTAGATTTAATCTTTGAACGTAACATATCTGTCAGTTTGGAAAACATTTAAAATCTGTTTAAAGTCAAATTTAAATGAATAATTGAATCTTTTGTTTCTTGTTTAGCTATGATTAATGTGTTGCCACCTCTGCTCGACTGTTGCTATGGTAACCATTATGGTAATAACACGCTCCTGAAGTAATAATAGCCTCGACGTGATTACACAGAATTCCTTCTAACGAGATAATGACACGTCTGTCCGTCTTTGGCTCGATGTTGCTAAAATATCGCTTACAGTCATTTTATAGCAATTACGCAAACTGTCAGAGGTGTGTGTGTGTGTGTGTGTGTGTTGTAATTGGATGAATGTAAGTTGTTGCCAAAACTGCAGCAGAGCTGGTCGGACTGCAAACACACACACACACACACACACCTATATGGTGTGTTCAGGTGAACAGATCCAGCTCTGGCTCCGTCACCTGCACTTTTACAAGCACACCTGGACCTGAAATCACCAATTAAGACTTCACATGATCTCACCCATTAACCCCAAGTGATTTATTATGTGCGTTATAACACATCATGGCCTTTAAACCTGCATTAAATGATTTTCTTTCTGACACAGAGCTTTAGTTCGTTTGTCTGCTGCAGAAATGAAAATGTCCGTCGCACATTTCATCTGCTGGCAGCTGATTTGTTCCTGATGAATGTGTTTCTGTGTGACGGAGGTCAGAGGTTTGGGAATCAAACCAGTCTGCTTTCACATGATATCAGAGGAACAGATCCTGACTCCCACAGCCCACATGACTGCACAGAGGGCAGACTTTATTTTCCTTTTAATCTTTTTTCTCTTCAGTCTGTTTCCTATTTTTATCTCCTCCTCATCAGTTGCACTCTCGTCTCGAACGTCTGTTTTTAAACTGAATTAACTTTGCTGCTGGAGAAAATGTACAAAAATAAACACTGTGAAAGGATCATATTAAAGATGTGTATCAGTTTGATTAATTGGTATTGAATAACAGTTTTAACCTTTATGTGTCTGGACAAAATCACTGAGAAAATCTCCAGCTAAACGTTTCCTGTAAACAATTAAAGAATGAGGCGCTGTAATAGTCACTAATAGTCTTTAATGATGATGCTAAGTTTAGCATGTTAGCATTTCAGTTATATAAATAACACTAGCTAATGTTTAGCTAAAGTTATCATTCAGCCACAGAGACATAGTGTAACTGTTATGTAATGCTACAATTAGCTTATGTAAGTATGCAGCTGCATTTCCAAATAGCACACCGTTAGCTATGTCAGCTAATGTTAGCATTCAGTACGTCATGTTTATTTTAGCCTAAACTATCTATACTTTGGATGTAATGTAGTTTTTGTTGTTGGGTGATTGCTAACATAACATCATGGACCAGCTAAACTTAAAAAAGAGCTAACACTTGCTGCTTAACACTGCTAATGTTAGTTGACACAAGTTAATGCTACTATTGATGATATAGAATCATTAGCTCATTATATTAACTATATTTACATAATGTTAGCCTAACAATAACAACAATATAGACATTTGTCACGTGTCTGAATGCTAACTTGAGCAAATATAAGCTAACGTTATAGACTTTTCTCATGTTAGCTTAGACTTAGATATGAATGCTAACTTTAGCAAACATAAACTAGCTTTATTGACGTAACTGAATATAATGCAGTGTAAGCCCACAGCAATCGCTAATGCTGCAATATAACACTATATCCAATCAGGTCAGTGGCTGCTAATGTTGGAAAGAAGCTAACAACAAACCACATTTAGCAAACAGCTGCGTTAAAGCTTCATGAGCTAACCAGTCCTGTGTAGCGTCTTTATTTGTGCAGGTGACTTTAAAGTTGCACGTTAGTGAGAGTTACTGGAACACGCAGTACTTTTGCTGTGGACACTGGATTCAAATGAAGTAATTAAAGGTACAGTTACATAAAATGACAGTAGAAACAAAAGAAGCAGCGAAGGAGGAGCGGTGCTGTGAGGTGACTAACAGCTGTGGCAGGTAATGACTAACCTGTGATGAATTACACCTGAATCTCTGCCAGGTGTGCACTGCTACTGTCCAGCACACACACACACTTTCACATGTACTTTAAATAAACACATTCTTGTACTTTTACACACAGGGACACGCACACACCGCGTGTCTTACATACCTGGGAGGGGATGTTTGATTGACACCTCGGGGGTGTGGTCAGCATGGCCCAGACCGGAGCAATGACAGGTAGCGTTGTGGTTTCTGTGTGTGTGAGACAGGTTCGTTAACAGTGTGTCACTAATTGACACAGATTCCAGATGTTAAGAGCAGCTGTGTCCTGATTTGCACCCTGAGACACCGCAGAGTGACGTGGACACTAGACACTAGCTAGAGGACTAGGATCCTAGAGAACTGCAGGACTTGGGAGACAACTCATAGAGGACTTGGAGGAGGACTTTGTGGAGGACTCTGAAGATGACTCAGAGGACTTGAAGATGATTAAGGAACCAGAGGACTGAAGATGACTAACAGTGGACTAAAGGGCTGAGGGGAAGACTCAGAGGGGACTAGAGGACTTGGAGGAGGACTAGTAGGGTAAAGAAGGACTGGGAGGATGACTTCAGTGGAACTAGATGACTTGAAGGAAGGTTCATTGGGGACTATAGGAGGTGGGGGATGACTTGTAGAAGAGACTAGAGGACTTAAGATATGGACTCAAAGGGACCTAGAGGACTGGGAGCAGGATTCCTTGGGGACTACAGGACTTGTAGAGGAATAGAGGACCGGTAAGATGACCTGCAGGGGCCTAGGAGGATAATTAAAGAACTACAGGACTCAGTGAAAAATGACTCAAACTGGAGGATTTCGAGGAGGACCTGTAGAGGACTGGGAGGCCTGAACTGGTTCATGGAGGCTGGGTGGCCTGACACACACACACAGTCAGTGGAAACACATTAAGAAGACAAATGGCTGCAGTGAGACTGATGTTTATCCAGCAGGCTATTTAAAGAGAGAGGAGGATTAATGTGAGTCGAAGAAAAGAGTTTTATACACACAAACAACACAATGTTACCCAGAAATCTACTGCACAGCCAGTACTTTTACTTCAATACTTTAACTACACGAAGCTGAGAATACTTGTGTACTTTTACACAGTACATTTTACCGCAGAACGAGTACTTTTATGATACTTTAAGTAGATAATAATACTTGTGTACTTTTACTTAAGTAGGTAGATTTTGAATGCAGGACTTCTACTAAAGAGTATTTGTATAGTGTGGTATTGGTACTTTTACTGAAGTAAAGGGTCTGAATACTTTTGAATACCTTTTCTTCTTCTTCTTCTTCTCTTGTTATCGTATTTTATTTAGTTTTCTTGCTGTCTTCCATCTTCTTCTTCTCGTCTCCTGCTGATTCACAGCACCAGAATAATAATAAACAAAAGGTTTCATTATAAAGTTGGAGACGCTGGCTGAGTGTTAGACGCTGTGTTAGTAGTCAGCAGATTCCAGTGGTGTGTTTTGTGTTCGTGGAGCTGACAGATGTTCTGGACTCTGCAGTAAACAGGTGATGTGTTGGATCAGATGAGATAAGAGCAGGTCTGCAGGTTAAAGCTAATAACAGCCAGTCTGCTCCTGGTGGCGACTGACAGCAGGAAGACCTCCTCCCGCAGCCTGGAGAACTTCAGAGATCCACATCCCTCTTCTCTTCTTCTGCTTTGCATGTTGCAGCTGCAGCGGAGAGAAAACACGCGAGTTTAGTTTTCAAAAAAAGCTGAAATCCGAGTGAAAGCTGTAACAGGGAAAGATGAAGCTCGATGTTTCCTGAGGCGATGATCTGCAGATCTTCTCTTCTTTAAAGCTTTTATTTGTTTTTAGAGATTCTACAGACAGAATCGTCAGAAGTTCAACACAAAACCGGAAGAAAGTGAAGAAATGTGACTTTGCTTAATGTGATTAAAAATCAGACCTTGCTTTCTGTAACAAGAGCGAAACATTACGACTCTCCCAGGTTAAAAATCTGAATCCAAAAGTTAAAATAAAATAAAATAAATGATATGAATCTAGTTTTTGCAGAAGGAACACAAAGAGGAAACATCTTGTCTAGAACTGCATGAATTAATTGCGCTGAAACGATCCGCCTGACAGACTGAACTCAGGGCAACAAAGCTCAGCGCACCCAGCTGTTCACCCCCCCTGTCTGTCTGTCAGGGCTGTCCGCGCGGCGCCGTGACAACACACCTGAATCCGTTAATTCATTTCATTTCACCTGTTTTTTGTGTGATTAACTCCTACCTTCTTTTACCTGCCCAGGTGGGCTCGATTTATTTATTTGATTTATTTTTACGTGGCGTGTTTGTGGTTTCCGGCAGCGCGCGGGGCTGTCAAGGAGAATCAGGTGAGGCGGAAGTGAAGAGAAGAGAAGAGAGGAGAGAGAGGAGAGAGAGAGCCTCGCGCAGCTCACCTGTCGGCAGGTACACGACCAGAGCAGAGAGAGACGAAGAGGAGACCAAAGAAAAGTAAGTTATTAAAAGTGAAAGATCGATCTGTTAAACAACTCAAGAGATCTGCTGTCTGTCTACCTGTCTCCCTCTCTCTCCCTGTCTCTCGCTCTTTACCTCTCGGTGTTCCGGGTTCACAGGATCCACCTGTGTTCTTGAAGAGTTCTCACTGCACAAATAACGTCATGAAGATTTGTTTAAAAAGTTTAGTCACTGCTTTTTTAAGCCAGGTGTTGATGTGATGGTTCTACAGGTGAGGGTCTTTTAGGTTCCAGTCGTCTATAAGGAGGTTTTACTTGTTTTTGAGGGAGTTCTGGTGGTGTTTTAGGTTCAGGAGACTCCTTTGGGTGGTTCTGGTGGTCTTTAAGGGGGTCCTTCTTGTGGCTGAGCAGTTTCTAGTAATCTTTGTGTAAGTTCTAGTGGACCTTTAGATTCTAGTCATCTATGAGGACGTTCTGTTGGTCTTTTAGGGGTTTTAATGTTTGTTGAAAAGGTTCTAGTGGTCTTTTACGTTCTAGACGACGATGTGGAGACTCTTTGAAGTGGTTCTAGTGGTCTTTAAGGGGTTCTAGTAGACTGATTTCAAATCGATGTTAGAGGCTGGAGTTTGCTGTCAGATCTCATCAGACTGTTTGTGCCGGATGTTTTGTCGTCTCTGTTCATGGAAACTAAATACTGAACTAATACATGATGGATTCCACACGGCTGTCGGCATGGCAACGCTCCTGCTGCAGTGAATCTCTGATGTTACTGTTAACGAGCTGTCATTAGCAGGCTCAGGGCCTGTGATTGGTTAATTAGTCATTTAGCAGGTAATTGGAAGGGGGTAAAACTGTGAGGCATCGTCATGGCGACAGAGATGATGTCACACGCTGCAGTTCAGTGTGTGTAAGCCCCTGAATTAATTTCTGCGTCATTTAAATGAATGAAATGTAATTAAAATGGTTTTAATGACGTTTATTTTCACCTTTCAAGGAGCTCCTCAGCTGCTTAACGACTGAGTCAGAACACCGTTCAGTCTTTCACTAGAACACGGATCCTTCACTACCTCTAGACAGGATATTTAATTAGCTCCTGTACTCAGGTTCACTTTTGCTGCACTGGCTTTTCCATTTTGGAGGACTGTACGTTTTTACATCCGACAGTCGTAGACAGTAGAACCTCCTCAAAGATCCATAGAAACTAATCAGTCACTAGAACCAAATCAGAAATGAATGGAACCTCCTCTTAGACGACCACAGCCTAAAAGACCACTAGAACCTCCTCTTAACATAATAAGAACCTTTTCAAAGATGACTGGAACTTCAATGACTATTAGAACCTCCTAATAGACAAATAGGCCATAAAAGATCACTAGAAACTCCTCAAAAACGACTGGAGCCTCCTCATATACAACTAGAACCTCCTTTTAGACAACTAGAATGTCCTCAAAGACCACTAGAAACTCATCATAGACCGTAAAAGATCACTAGAACCTCCTAAATGACCACTAGAGACTCGTCAAAGACCATAAAAGATCACTAGAACCTCAAACAAACAAACGGGACTGGAAGCAGAACCCCTTTTAAAGGAAGTGATATGTTGTGGGTTGGAACCAGTGTTCCTGTCCTGTAGCTTCCTGGTTCTGCTGTCTGAGCTTCAGACAGTGACAGCAGAGACCAGTCTGCCAACATGCCGCCTGCTGCAGCCAGCACATTCCTAACACATGAACAAAGCTGCACTTCAGCAGCATGAAAACATCCGTCCATCCCCAACCGCCCTGCAGCTGCAGCACACAGCACCAGGCTGCCTTTACAATAAGAACAGGGATCCAGCCTAAATATAAATATGTATGGATATCTAATCTGGCTATCCAAAGGATGGAGCTGAATGAGATGAACAAGATGGATGAGTGTTATTGGCTAAAACACCTGTCTCAGTCGGTCCAAAGAAAATACGTTGGCAACTATTTCATTTTAAAGCATCTGCTGGTTCTTGAAATGAACGACCTAACTGGACATAAATGGGCATTTGTTACTGTTCTGGACTGATCAATCAGGATGAATCTGCTTTTGACGATCAATGAGCTCACAGTCCAGTCGGACAGGTCTGTCTGTTCCACCAGTAGGAACCCTTCATTATCTGAGCTACTTAGGAAGTTAGTTCAGATGCAGATGAGATAAGATGAATTCGAGTCAACAAGGAGCTCATTGACGGGCGGTGAGACTCCTCGCTTTGTGCCACTAAAGTTGACAAAGTTTTGGTTTTACGTGTGGCTAAAAAGTTTTTAAAAAAAGTCAAATTGTAGAGCTTTTGGAAGCGACTCTGAATGAGCTGTTGACGTCTTAATAAACCATAAAATGTGTGTTCGCAGTGAGTAACCCCATCCCGTCCAATCTGAGGTCCGAGGCGAAGAAAGCCGCCAAGATCCTGAGAGAATTCACCGAAATCTCCAACAGGTTCGGGCCGGACAAACTCATCCCCGGTAAAACTTTACTTTGCAGATTGAGATTATTAATACAAAATATGAAATAAATGAACAATAAATGAACATGTATGATTAGAGATGAAGCTACCCAGCAGAACATAAAGGTCTTAAAATGAGCTGGATCAGGATTTCACAGAATGAGGCTTTTGTTTCTAAACTGTAAAGCATTAAATGTGTATTTTCTTGTGTGTGTGTGTGTGTGTTGCAGCTCATGTGATAGCGAAAGCGGAGGGTCTGGCCATCATCTCCGTCATCAAGGCCGGCTTCATGATCACAGCCAGAGGAGGCAGCGGCATCGTCATCGCCAGACTGACCGACAGACGTAAGACCCTGCCTGTCTGTCTGCCTGTCTGTCTGCCTGTCTCTCTCTCTCCACAGGGGGGTCAGAGGTCAGGATCCAGCAGGGTTTCAGTGTCCTGTCCAGGTTTTCTCTTTACCCTCTTGAGGTCCACAGTGACCTGTTTATTTGATTTGGGACTTTTTGCGTTGCCGTGGTAACAGATGTACAAACTCCCCCGGATACCCCCGCAGCGCTGGCAGCAGCGGCGTGCAGTCAGCTGATGTGTTACGGGTGTTAGTTTCTGGTCCGGCGGTGGCGGATGTTTGTCAGATAAAATTCAGTTCAACCAACAACCAAAACACGCTGAAAACCAGAGCAACAAATGATCATGTCATCACGAATAAAGACGAAACTGAGTTGGATATCTTATATTTAACAGCTCCAAACTTCATCTGTGTGTAAGTGTTAGGGCGGCCTGTATGTAGCCTGGCAGGCGAAACCCAGGGCACAAGTCTCGCAGCACTCTGTATGATGCAGGCAGAGAAATCAAATACAGCAGAACAACTCTTAACCAGCACATCTGTTTAACTGTGTGTGTGTGTGTGTGTGTGGCTGGTCAGCACCGTCTGCCATCGGCATCGCTGGTCTGGGAGGAGGCTTTGAGATCGGGGTGGAGGTGATCACATACAAAGACCTTTCATATGTTTAATAAGATTAGACACACATAGTAAAATACAGTTTGTGGCAATAACTCGTCTTTAAACAGAATCAATAAATTATTATTTGTGAACTCCATCAGGTGTCCGACCTGGTGATCATCCTGAACCAGCGGCGGGCCGTCGAGGCGTTCACAAAGGGCGGCAACCTGACGCTGGGCGGGAACTGCACCGTCGCCGTGGGACCTGTGGGCAGGTGAGCACCTGTACTCTCACTCTGTCTGTCTGTATGTCTGTCTGTTAATTGCCTCTAATCGTTACTTTTGATGTAAATTACAGTTTATGTTTTAATGCTTTATTCTGAGATTTATGAGACGTTCCAACATCAGGCTGTGATTTATGTGTGGGGGTTAATTTTAGAAGGAGCTCAGTGTTGTTTCAGGGCAGTTCGACAGGTTTTGGTGTGCGTGTGTGTGTGGGCGTGGCCAGGTATTTGACCTGCAGGTAAATGCTGACATCAGAATAGCTGTTAGCTAAGTGAGAGCTGCAGACAGAAAGTGAAGTGAGTTCTGGTGTGAATTAGTCTGACGAGAGAAGATGCAGACAGAACCTGGATCATGTTTCAGCTCTGCAGACTTTGGCAGCACAAATAACGTCTGTCTTTGACTGCAATAACTAAATGAATGCCTGAAAAGAATTAAATTTGAAATAAACACCCATCTCGCAGAGTTAGCATCACGTCTACATCTGTGTGGTGTCTGATTTATGAGCAGCAGTGTGCAGGTTTTGCCTGTGTGCAGGTTTCGTGCTGTTCTGGTTCCTTCTGGTGAGACTGTGCTGATGGAGGTTATATATGCATGCAGGCTGAAAAGTGCTCGTTTGTAGCTCGTTTGAGATGTTGTCCCCCTGGTGCCTCAGAGACGACGGCCTCCTTTATCCCTCTGTCTTTCAGGAACGTGGAGGCCGACGTGGCGCTGCGCAGCACGGCGGCGGTCTTCACCTACTGCAGATCCAGAGGGTTGTTCGCTGGCATTTCTCTGGAGGGATCTGGTCTCATCGAACGCAAAGAAACCAACCGCAAGTAGGCACAACTACGTCCGGGTCATCCGGTGTCTGTTGGTTCTGTTCACGTGGACGGACAGGTACTTATGTGTATGTGGCTGCAGGTTCTACTCCCAAGACATCCGCGCGTCGGCCATTTTGAACGGTGACGTGGAGCCTCCAGAAGCATGCTACGACCTCTACAACATCCTGGACTCCTACACTGAGGCCTATACGGCTGACTGGACCAGCAAGAACCTGTGCTCAAAGGTAAATGACCCCCTGCAACACACACCTACGCAGCTTCAACCAGACGTTAACCACGACCGGCAGGACTACGCAGGCTGCTCCACCACAGGAACAGGCTCAGCATCTCAGCTGTCACTTCTCTCTCTCTCTCCAGTCGTCTCTTGCTCCATCCAGACCTCCGGCTCCACCTCAGCAGAGACCGGCAACCAGCTACCAGCAACCAGCAACCAACACAGGTAACACCTCACTACAGAACAGGTGTTTCACCTGCTGATGTAACACGTAAACTGTGTGTGTGTGTGTGCAGGTGCGGGTGCAGGAAGTAGAAACGCCCTCTACCCGAGCATCTCCGTTTATAAATCTGAGACCTCAGGTGAGTTATGCCTACCTTCACACTGAGAACAGGTACACTGCTTACAGCTGTTACCTCCTTGTGTCCTTCTTTACCTCCTTCTTTCCTTCACTGTCTCCTTCTTTCCTACCCTACATCTTTCCTTTCCTACCCTCTAGTTTCCTTCTGTGCTGTCAGATGAGGACAGATCAGTGTTTCCACTACAACCACCACACACACACACACACACACACACACACACACACACCTTAACTTCCATCTTCTAACAGGGGGGGTGTGTGTGTGTGTGTGTGTGTGTGTACTCTGGTCTGTTATTAACTTGTGACCTTGATGAAGCAGCCAGTATCAACACACACAGACTCATCAATAATCCTGCTGTCTTTGTGTGTGTGTGTGTGTGTGTGTGTGTGTGTGTGTGTGTGTGTGTGTGTGTGTGTGTGTGTGTGTGTGTGTGTGTGTGTGTGTGTGTGTGTGTGTGTACACATTAACAGCATGGAAGCGTCCTGATGACACTGTGGGTCTTAAACACACAAACCTGCAGCTTGGTGTTTGAGGCTGCAGCTCCCTCTAGTGGCCACAGAAACACAGTGCACACCTGCAGCTGACTTCACTTACAATATTTATGTACGCAGGGAAAGAAAGAAGAGGGAAACTGCGACAACGTCTTTAGTTTAAGATATAAAACCATCATTAATCAATTATTAGATTCAGATCTATAATCTTTTTACTTTGTGTTTTCTTTCTGTTTCAGGTCAGTTCGCCTCCAGGAGCTCTCAGAACTACGGTACGACACTGAACTAACATTGATATCAATATATAATCAATATATAATCATACCAGAGGTGGAGGAAGTATTCAGACCCTCAACGTTATTAAACATCAATTAAAATCATTTAAATATTTAAAAGAAAAATCTTCATCTCAGAAGCTGCAACAGCTGAAACGATTTTCAAAATAATTTTAAAAACTACATTTTCCTCTCCTCCAGGTGGAGGATCGTCAGTGGGCGGGGCCAGCGGGCAGCTGGTCGTCACGGCGACCCACCCGTTCACGGGGCAGCAGCCCGGCGACCTGAGCTTCGTCCCCGGCGACCGAATCACCGTCATCACCAGCACAGAGTCCCAGTACGACTGGTGGGAGGGGCAACTGGACGACGGGCGGGTCGGGATCTTCCCCGCCAACTTCGTCACGTACTGATCGCCGCCCCCTGGTGGTGTGATGGAGGAACTGCAGCTACACACAGCAGCCGACAAATATTTTAGGGTTTGGGTAACACTTTAGAGCTGCAGTGATTAGTCGATTCATTGATTAGCTGATTGAAGGAAAATTAAACTATTTTGAGTCGATTGATTGTTTAAACTCTGAACGTTTGCTGGTTTTAGGTTCTCAAATGTGAGAATTCACCACTTTTCTTGGTCGTATTATAGTAAATAGTCACATTACCTTGTGCTCTGGGATACTTTGATGGTGTTTGCTCGCTGTTTTCTGATGTTTGATGGACACAAAATGAATCGATTAAACAAGAAAATGATCGGCACATTAGTTGATAATGAAAATAATCATTAGTTTTAGCCCTACTTTATTTTACAGGTCTGTAATCTCCTAAAAAGTTTTCTTCAAGGAACTGCTCCATTTAAACTACAGTAAATATGAATTTATTATTAATTTAGACAAATTTCACATTTTTATATGTTCAGCTGAACTGCTGTGTTCTGACTAGCTAGCTTTTCATTAAAAATGTACCAATTATTGAACACAATTTTTAATTTAACTCTAAACTACGTCGTTCTGTCCTCAAAACGTATTGGAGATAATTACAAATTTACAGACGCGTAACATAAAACGTTACCAGGTTTGTTAGTTTCTTCGTCATCAAGACATAATTAGGGACAAATCAAAATGGTGACTTTGGGCTTCCATAGCTGGTGAGCAGAGAAGGGCAGAAAGGTTTATTTTCTTGTTTTAGGAATTAAATGTAAATGAGTTTGACTGTGTGGAGGTAAAAACTCTAACATTTTAATATTAATGTAAAGAAAAGCACAAAAATCACTTTACAAAGCTTCAAACCCACAAAAATGAATTTTCCACTTTAATATTCCAAACTTTTCTTTCACACTCGAGCCGCCAACAACTGAAGTTAAAGTTTAAACTTTCTCTCATTCAAAAACAAGTAAATTGAAGAAGCACATCTGATCTGCAGTTAAACCTGTTCAGTGTTGAGTTCAGGGAACTTTGGAGCGTCGGAAATCTCAACAGCGACTGACACTTTGATTGGATGGTGATGTTTGTTTCTGATGTGTTTGTGTTTATTTCACTGACTGATGGGAATTTAAAGTTTCAGAAGCAAAACCTTTTCTGTGCGTTCGTATCAAACAGTATTTAAAAGCTTCTCCTGTGGGATGTGTTACTGCCTCCACCTTCAGACGTGGCACGTAGGTGGTGTCAATTATCTGTGGACACTAAAATATATATGTTTATAGTTTTTAAGATGACAGCAGGTGTATTCTGTCAGTTAGTTTGATCAATCACGTGGTGATTTTTGTTTTGGGGGGTTTTACACATCAGAGATCATAAATAAATCTAATTTATAAACTTTGCTTGTATTTCTGATCATTTTTGTCAATTTTGTCCAAGTATCTGTTCAATATCTAAAACATCTGTGTAATGACTCATAAACCAAACAACAAGAAGAGTTGAATATGGCGTCTAATCAGTTTTATCATCAATCAGCTGTGAGTTTAAAGGCTGCAGTTCCTCATCTGTCCTGCAGAGCGTGCTGTGACTGTACTCAAGTAGACATCTGAATGCAGGACTTGAGTATTTCTACACGTATTACTACTTTTACTGAAGTACTTCTTCCACCTCTGGTTACTTTTCAGATGAAGATTTTACAAACTGTATAAAACCTGATGAGCCGATAAAAGCTGACGTGTTGTTGATAAAAAGAACAAGAGTCATGAGGTTTCAGCTTCTACAGGTCACAAAAAAGTCCAAATAATTAACAAAAGATTTAAAGTGGATGGAACAATAATGTGCGTCATGCTGAGCCTGAGTCATATTATAGTCTCACTTTATGACTGTTGGTGAGATCATGTTTAATCTCTCCTGTCCATAAAGATCCAGTGATGAACTATTTAATCCTTTTCTTTCTTCACAACGAGCCCCTAAATAAAGTAGTTAGCTTCACTTTGAACAGCTGCAACATTAAAATGATGCTTACACAGTTACACAACATAACATATAATATTCCTGAAAGGGGCCTTTCTCTGAATGAGTACTTTTACTTTTGATTATTGGATGATTGGAACAAACCTTCGTGTTTCTCAGAAGATGAATCCTGCTGACTTTGGTGATCCTCTGGCGTTTCCTCTAGCGCCACCAACTGGTTGACGTTTGTGGTTTTGAGTGAAATATCTCAGCTGAAATGTTAGCATGCTAACACGCTAAACTAATGATAAAAACAACATGAGAATAAAACACTCGTCACCGTCTGAACTTCGGCTGATCGGAGCTTCGTGCTCCTTCAGTGTTTTTTGGTCTTTAATATAAAATCAGAACTAAACACAAATGAAAGCTGCTCATTAAAGTTAAAACAAACTAAGACTCAGACTGTGTGTGTGTGTGTGTTCATATCAGTCCTGTGTGTGTGTTTGGTGTGTGTGTGTCATCTTTCTCTGCAGAGAGGATCTCTGCTTTCTTGTCTTGGCTGCTCACCAGCTTCCTGAAAACACACACGCACACACACACGCACACACACACACACACACACGCACGCACGCACACACGCACACTCACGCACACGCACGCACGCACACACACGCACACACGCACACACACACACACACCATAAATCAACACAATGATTCACTTTGCAGCCGTTAATGTGTGTCATGTCATTTCTTTTCTTTCGTGCAATGATTTGAAACTTACAGTATGCGACTTCCTGAATATGTGACTTTCTGGTTCAAAGTGTTAAAATATTAATTATATTTTTCAGGCTGCAACGTGACTGAAAATCTCGTTTTGAATTAGTAGAAAACACGGATTTTAGTGAGGCTTCTCACAAAAATCTGATGAAATAAACTTATATATATATATATATATAATGGCTAATATAAGCCTGTTTCAAATAAAGGCCTCCCTGCTGTTTTTTCTCACCGTGTCCTCCAGAGGGCGTCCATGCTGGGAGGGTGGGGCAGAGGCTGCCTGTCACAGTCCTCCACCGAATCAGGAAGCGGGACGCCGCTGGTCTCCGGCAGCAGCAGGCACAGACCGCAGCCTACGATTGGTCCACTGCTGTACACAACCATGGCAGCCAATGAGATCGCACCGTTTGGGTTGTGGGGGACGACAGAGTTGACCAGACAGCCGAGCCGGAAACACAAGTTGACCAGGGACAGGCACCGCTGTCTGGATCAATACAACATGGTTAACATTACATATACTGTGTCAAAGGTATCGATATGTGTGTTAGTTTGTACCTGACCACAGTGGGGAACAGCTCAATGCTGTACAGTATGGAGATGAAGATGGCAGCCAGGATGCAGAGTTTCCCCAGCAGAGCCAGACTCATCACCAGCACCGGCTCACCTGCACACACGATAAATGTTACCTGATACCCGATCAATAGATTAGGATCCTTTCTACGTCTTAGTCCAGAGTTTCGTGGCCAGACAGATGCATGTGCTAATGCTAACATCAGAAGCATGTTTATAAACATCATGGCATCCAACTTTACGCTGACGATGCACTACTGTTTGCCCTGAAACCTAGCAGCGCTGCTAATGTAGCTCGCCTCTCGGGACTACAGAATGAATCCAAATAATATATAGTACTGTTCTTTGTTTAGAACAGTACTATATAAATAAAGTTATTATTTCCAGACCTTGGTTAATGTTTTTAGCAAGCTAGTGTTATTAAAATGTTTAAAAACGCTAGCTTGAAGTTAATAATTAGCATGTTAATGTTATATTCATACAAACATTAGCAACAACATGTTTTTGCATGCTAATGCTATCTAACATGCAACATTACTCTGCTGGTCGGACAGAACTACACATATTTTACCGTTGTATCTGGACAGCAGCAACGACAGGAAGCAGGCCGCTCCGCTCAGGAACAGAGCGAGCATGCTGATTGGCCGGCGTCCCAGGCGAGCCAACGGGACGAGCAGGCAGGGAGCTTCTGATAGGCCGGAGAAGAACTGGGCGGAGTAGACGCCGACACCAAACGAGCCGATGTTCATACAGATGCCGAAGTATGTCAACGCTGACGCTGCGCTGCAGGACGAACAGGTTACACATCGTCACCTCGCCACATTTTATCTCAACCAACACATTACTTTCTCCTAGTTTACGTCAAGTTTAGTATTTATTATAAGGAAAATGGTGCTGGACATACAACAATATGAAATTTACAACATATTTCTTATGTATTTTTGTGTTTGTCTGTTAAATCAGTGCAGTCTGCTGCACCTCAGGTAGCTCATGATGAACAGCCGCAGCAGGACAGTCGGGTGTCTGAGGTGGATGATGTCACTGGGGGCGTGGCCTCCAGGAGGCGGCTCCTTCTGGACCTCGGTGGCTTTCTGCAAGTCAGATGAGGCCGAGTCCAACAGCTACACACACACACACACACACACACACACACACACACACACAGACTGTAGTAGATCCACTCACTGCAGGTTGATTTGTTGACGAGAAGAAATATATATTAAAGAATATCACCATACTAATACTTGAACTGAGTGTTTGTGTGTTTTTACCAGGTCCAGACACTGTTTATCTGCAGGGCTGTTGCTACGGTAACGGTCCAGAACCTCCGTCCTCCTCTTTAACAGCAGCCAGCGAGGAGACTCCGGGATCGAACTGGACAGACAAAGAAAAAAGCCCTGTAAGCTGTTAACTAGCTCTAATTCTTTCAAGACAGGTAGACAGGTGTGTGCACCCACAGGAAGAGCGGCAGACAGACGAGCTGAGGCAGAGCCAGCGACAGGTGCAGCTGTCTCCAGGTGGGGCTGAGCCATGCCAGCGGAGCTCCACCCATCGTCCCCAGACTGAAGCAGAACGGCAGGAAGGCCGGTGGCCAGAGGCGAGCAGCGGGGCGGGTCCACTCCACCGCTGCAACACAAACACAAACTCTGTTCAACACTGAGCTTTTATTGTGAAGAGGACAGGAAGTAAAAGATGTGAGGACCATAAAGACTGAGTCAACCCAAAGCCGGATTACCAATTCTATGTCCGGTGAGTTTGATGTATAAATATATATATTTGCATTTTGAAGGGAGGACTTATATTCTGTTTTTGTTTTTGGACTTTTCGGTTGGACTGTGCCATGTGTGTCTATAAGGAGGACGTCTCTGAGTTAAAACTTAAACTTAAAAACTTAAACTTAAGCTTAGTGTTATTATACTTCAGAGTAAGATATCGCAACTACTACTGGTCAAATTGCCATTAAGTGTACTCACCACTACAGCTCTTAAATGTTGGACCTGATCCCAAATGGACCTGTGGAGGTCCTACCCCGATCTGAATAAAGCTGAGGCTAATAAAACCTGATCCAGGATGCAGTGGACCTGAACAGACCCAAACAGAGACAGAGCATGAAGCTTTTTTCCTGCACTTCACTGTAAGATCCTTTTAGTTTAAACACCAGCGTCTTCCTGCAACAACTCACCTGTCGTGAGACTTTCTGTTTCTGGTTAAACTAAAAGGATCTTACTCTTTAACAAACAGTCTGTCTCTGTAGGGATCCTTTCCATAATGTTGTCAGACACTTAGAACAACAGTCTGAACCAGATTCAGTGGCAAAAACAAGCACTTTTAGTGGACCAACTCTGACGGGTGCAGTTGCCCCCAAAGGATTACGTTGCAGCCTGCTCGTGGCAGCCGGCTGAGGCGATCTACCGGACCAATTCCAAAACTTTTTGTACCTCCATTAAGACCCCAAAATATGTAAAAATAGGGCCCAGGTTTAAAAATACCAGAATTACCCTTTAAATATTGTGGGCTGTAATGAACTTTCTGCCCCCAAAGAGCCTTCCAGTCTTTCCATAAATGCCTCCTCCAACCAGAGCTCGGCAGTGGTCAGAGGTCAGAAACCTGCTGGAAGCCGTCATGCTTCATTAGCACTCAGCCCAGTCAGCATGACTTTATCTGGGACACGTGCTCTTTATCAGCCATGTGTGCGAGTGTGTCCCACTGTGGTCCAATAAAACTCACCGGACAACCAGCCAACCACAACCCACTGAAGCCAGTTTGGTAACAAGGAAACAAGGAAGAAAGGAAGGAAGGAGAGAACAGTCTGGTGTTGTTGTTACCCAGACTGAAGGAGCAGATGTTGATGCAGCAGCAGCAGACGCCCGTCAGGCAGCGAACAGCGAGGAAGAGGAGCGGCTGAGGAAGGACGGCGGGCACGAGGCCACAAACGGCGTGCACGAACACACACACCAGCAGCACCGGACGCTTCCCGTACCTGCACAAACACACCAACACAGAACACAGCACATTAAAGGAGCTGAAGGTGCAGGTCATGGTGTGTTATGTGTGTGTTGGTGTTGTACCGGTCGGATATCGCTCCTCCGACCAGAGACCCCAGCAGCAGGCCGACCATGTAGAGAGTCTGACCGTAGGACAACCAGTCTGTCCAACCACACGCTGACTGACACACACACACACAGAAAAATAAATTACTAGAGACAGACTGTTACCCCCCAAAAATGTGCATGTCCACTGGGCCCCCATCGACCCCACCTCCCACCCTCTGTGCATTATGTATACCCAGTGACCTCCAAGTTCCCATCAAGTGCAGATTCCACAGCAGACGGCTTCATTTTATGCAGAGGAACCAGAACATTTGTAACATTAAATGAATTACCAAAACTAACTGAATCAGTGAATCTGGGGCTCTGGGGTCTGGACTCTAAACTCTACCGCCAGTTTAACCCCGCTGACTGCAGGATGAATTGGTGACTAGCTTGTTAGCTAACAAGGCACAACATGTTAATCAGAGAGAGATTTTCTCTTTTGATTGAGCTAGGCTAGCAGTTTCCCCCAGCTTCAACTCTTTGCGCTAAGCTAGGCTAACACGTCCTGGACCCATCAGTGTACCTGAAGGCACAGACATGAAATCCATCTTCTCGTCTGACTCTGGGTAAGATGGCTAATAAAATGAATTCACAAGAATGTTGCTCTTTTCCTTTAACAGTTGACAGAAACAGTTAACATTAACAGCTTTACTTTGCACATTAACACTGTATGTTCATCAGTAGTTATCTGTTGTGTCTGTTGTGTTTTTGACACCAAATATATGTAGACATCACTGTTTCAAAGTATCTTACAAACACACAACGCTAAACTAAATTTAAAGTATAGAAAGAATTAAAAAACGTTCGAATATTACAGGAATATCGTGGAAAACCTCTGGAAGTGATCATCACTCACGTCTCGGTTCCCGCTCTCCGTCATCCAATCGGCTTCGCTCTCCGAAGCTTCCCCGGGCCATGATTGGTTGCTCTCCGCGTTCGGTGGCAACATTCCATGCAAATTGTCCGCGCTGGTGCCGTTACCATGGCGACAAGAGGCCGCGACGATGGCGGCCGTGAAAATGTCGAGAAAGAAGAGGAAAGAGGTGAAGATGAAGACGAGAGACAGACGCCAGTAGACGGCCAGCTGCAGCGGAGACATTACCTCTCTCAGGACTACAAGTTTTTAATTTCTTCAACGTCCTGCAATTACAGTAAAAATATAAAATAAAAGTTTGTCTTGAGATGTAAAAAGGAGATGTTTCAGGAGCTCCCCATTTTGTTGCAGTGTTTCTCAGAAGTGTCAGTCCGTTCCGGTCTGTGTGTCTCTGGTCCAGCAGCTGCTGCTGTCATCAGGAGAGCTGTTGACAGCAGAGGCGTCACATTTAAAGTGAACTTTCACCTACAAGTTCTCTCCCCGCCTTCCTTTCCTTACAAGTGGAGTGTTTACAGCACAGTGATACAGCGACACCCTCTGCTCGTCTCATGTATTACACCTTTATTAATAATGCTCCAAAATAACCGAGATTTTGCAGGAAAAGAGGGGGTAGGAAACAGAGAGGAGAAAGTGGGAAAAGGAAGGAAGAGGTATAAAAAGGAAGAGGAAAGGGAAAAGAAAAGATATGAGGGGATATGGAAGATCTGAACATCAACACAATCAGTTTACAGTTTAAAAGTGGATTTATTTGATAAAATACAGTAAATATGTTAATATTGTAGTTTTCACAATTGCAGAACAAATTAGTTGGCTACATTCATTCATAACACTTTATATGAGACGTTGTATTAAAACATATAAAATAAGTATTCAGACAGAAAAAACTGATGGTAAACATGAACATCACAGAGATTATGAAGCAAACTGACCAATGATCATGACTTTAGCTTTACAGTTGTTTTCTTAACAGACGAATGAAGGAATTCTTGTTCTTTTATTCCTGTTTTAATAATTAGTTCATATCCATCCATTAATTATTGCAAACTTCCATATAGTCCTTTATCTTTATAATCACACCATGCATTAAGACACAAATAATAAATTCCTTCATTGCTATAAATAACAGCAAAGTCCTGTTAAATTCCTATAAAGTTCATTCATTCGTGCTTCTCTAAATGTCTTCATGCTCCTGGTCGTCCACATCATGGATGTAGCACCAGGCCCAGGGGCCAAGCAGGTCAGGGGGCCACAAGGTAATATGGGTCTATGCTCAGAGGCCTCTAATAATCCCATCATGCTTTGCTGCCAGCGGATCGGTGAACTTCCGTCACTACGGTGGACATAGCTGAGAGGGGCGTGGAATAGCTAGAGGCCATGCTCTGTAAGCCAGCCAGCAGGCAGCGCCAGCTGAAACTCAGCGCCTTCCGGACGTTCTGCCAGACAGAACAGAGGGAATAAAAACAACGTCAAGGGTTCAATCCCTTTAATTTCCACAGAGCAAGACATCAACACTGAACTGTACATTTAATTTACTGATCGCTGGTGATGGAAAACATGTTCATCATCATGTTAGCCATGCTAGCTGCACGCCTCTACGGATGGCAGTGTCAGTGTGTCCGTCCACCACTTTGGTTCATCGTTCATGTTCCCCTCAGGATGAACTGTAATAACTCTGCTGATCCTCTGACTTTTCATCTAGCGCCACCATCAGGTCAACATGTTAATGTGTCCAACATTTTGGTTTATGACCAAATACCTGCAGAACTAAAGACATTCCCATCAGCCTCAGCTGCTCTGTGTTTACTGCTAACTAGCTAATGTTAGCATGCTAATATGCTAAACTAAGATGGTGATCATGGTGAACATTATACCTGCTAAACATCAGCATGCTGCTGTTACCTCTGAGTGTTTGTGATAAATAAGTCACTTAATCTATATTCTGACTCACAGATAACAATGTGGAATTATAATATTCCCCTAAAAAGAGACCATCAGTCAAAGACGAGGCTGTAAAGGCAGCGCTCTTTGTCGTAAATGTGCAAAAATGACGTTATCATTAAATATCAGGTCTGCATGAATGGACACGGATGCAGTTTTAGTGCATTATATACTGTGTTAGACATGTACATACATGCAGCATGATGTTTGTATAGAAACGTTTCACTGTGACTCCTCCACTTGTGAAACCAGCCCTGCGTCACGAAGAGTTTCACTCTGCTTCCTTTATCGGTCTGTTAGTCATATCAGGCCGATCCAGGCATGTTGGGGTCAAAGGTCAAACTCACAGTGCTGAGTCACTGTTTGACTGTTTGATTCAAACCTGTGACTTCACCTGTTTGTCAGCTTTATCTTCATGTACTGTACAGACACACGGAAACTTTGTTTTGTTTAAATATAATGTGTTGCAGTTGAAATGACAAATGAGCTAAACTTCAAATTTAAGTTTATTATTTTTATTATTAGTGGTAATGGTAATGTATTTATTGAGCATTATTTATTTTTTATAATTATTTATCTACTAATTTATTTTGCTGTGTTTATATTATTTTATATAAGCTGATGTTTATTTATTTTTCCGTGTATGTTTTAATAATTATATATGTATATGTATATAAACTGGCATTAATGTTTTTAAAATGTATTCTATTTTATTTTTTGTATATTCTGACATTAATTATTTGTTAATTGATATTTGATTATTTGTTGTATATATGTTTTATTTCTACATGAAGTGACATGATATATTTTTTATGTTTAGTGATGAATTGATTAACAGAACACCTCTTCTTCAGGTCAAAGGTCATCATTTCTTCTTACCTTCCTGTACGTCTTGTACTTCTTCTTCTTCTTCCTCTTCTTCTCCTCCTTCCTCTTCCTCCTCTCCTCCAGTGTCTCCTCTCTCTCCTCCTCCACCTCTTCGATCAGAGGTTCGTATTTATCCGGCAGGACGGAGAAATAAACTTCTTTGGAGGTTTTCTGTTGCTTCTTCGTCGTCGAAGGAGCCGCGTCCTCCTCCTCCTTTTCCTGCGCTCCCATCCCTCGTTCCTCCTCGTCTGTCGGACTGAGTTTCTTCTGTTTCTCCTCTGACCTCCTTGTTTTCAGGCAGGAGGACTTTGGAGTGAGGAGGAGTCAAACTTTATTAGTAGCCTGGAGCTCGATTCAGACACAGGAAACTGTGAGCTTTGACATAAAACACACTAAAAGCAGGATTAGAAGAAGAATGTGGAGATTTCTTCTGTTTCTTGCTGCCTGGTTGAAGTTAAAAACAGTTTTTAAAGTTGGACTCACCTCAGCAGCAGAAGTTTGTGCAGCACTTTGTGTTTTTTCCTCCAGTTTGATTCTCTGCTGTTTGTTTTGCAGAATAAACAGTGAAACTGAAACACTGAGTCAACATCAAAACTAGAAAAACGTGTAGAAAAAGATTGCTGGAAGCCATTTTTCAAACCTGCCACCAACTGAAAACCTTCTGACTTTAATGTATTTTATCGACATAATATCAGAGGCAGTGAATGGGAGTGAGCCCGTGACATGAATTAACTTCAGACTGAAGAACTTATGGTTGATTTAAGTGTCTGAAAGGAGTAGTTATAGAAAATATACGTTTTCACTTTTCCTTCCAGACTGAGATGACTGTGCAGCTTGCTGAAGTCTTGTCATCACAGTGAGGTTGCCAGGTTTGGTACAACACGGTACCAAACCCTGCGCTCACCAACCGAATCTGGCAACCAGCAGTAGAGCTGGAAAAGCTGCGCTGTGAGGATGGATACACTGTGAAAATGGGCCTCTTTCCACCAAACTCCATTAACCTTTCTTTAAATTTTAGACAAATATGTGAACACTTTTTTTATCCTGCTAAAAATACAAACAGGATTCAGTGTGTAAAAACAGATGGAGGTATAATATCAAGTAAGCTCTATGGCCAAAAGTATGTGGACACCCCTGTCCTGGTCTTGGCCCCTTAGTTCCAATAATGGGAAGTCATAATGCTTCAGCATATGATGATATTATAGACGACTTTGTGTCAACAGTTTGTGTTTGTCCCTGCGCACAAAGCTGCTCCATAAAGAAGTCGTTCAGCTATCGTATACGGCTCGAATGTTCGGGTGTCCACATACTTTTGGCCATGTAGTGGAAGTGACGGCTGATATTGATGTAAAGAGCTGCAGACAGACAGGAAGCCTGAGGCGCCTCATGTTTGCTTTTCTGTTTGCTGTAATAAGTGAAGCTCAGTTTGAGACCCAGAGGGAGGAGAGACAGAAACAGGGACAGAGAGGATTAAGGAAGAAAAACAATATCTGAACAGACCTGAGCTGAAAACTACAAACCCAGACCAGTCTGACAGAAAACACATCAAATGTGATGCTTTGCAACAAGAAACATAAATGTGATTTCTTCATTTCTCATTCAGACGTTACATCCATCTATGACTGGACGTTCAACCGGAGGTGGAGGAAAGAAACACACTATGATCTGCTGGATGGAGGCAGAAATGTTTTTCCTTTAATGTTCATCAATACAACAACATGACTTCTGACACCAGAAAAGCAAACTGGAAATAAATAGATAACATGTGAAGCATTTAAGCATTATCTGGAGGATTTAAGCACTAAACCTGAAACTAAACTCGTCACAGTTTTTGCAGTTGAAGCCTTAATAACAAAATGTACATTAACTTTGTGCTTTTGTCTGTGTGTCTGCATGTAGTGTGTAGCTCCAGCAGTCAGCAGTCCAGTGGTTCACGATGCATCAGGAGATCCTGACAACCTTTGACCCTGAAGAAACAGAGGAACAAAAACTTCTCTTAAACCTCAAAATATTGACTTGAGACTTGTTGATCTCATCTTGGGACCTGATTTGGGACTTGTTGGTCTTGACTTGTTAGTTGACTTGGATCTTGTTGGTCTTGACTTGTTAGTTGACTTGGATCTTGTTGGTCTTGACTTAGCACCTGACTTCAGACTCGATATGGGACTTGTTGGTCTTCAGACTTCATTTCCAAGACTTACTTATAACTTGCAAATCAAAGGGTGTACATAGCAGAGTACATACATATGTGTTGATACCTTTGGCCACATAGTGTGTAAAATATCAGTCAATACATGCGACTGAGAATCAGAAGACGAACCGACTGCGTGACCTGGAACAAAGTACAGAGATCTGACTTTGTTTCATCTAACAGGAAACCAAAGTGGATCAATCGACATCTAAATGACTTAGAAGATAAAGCAGATATGAAGTTGAAGTTGACCAAATGTTTTGAAACGACACTGATGGAAAATTAAAGTTGACTCACTGAGGTCTCACCACACACACACAGGCTGGCTATTTGAAATGTCAAGTCACAGTTTGTTCAGAAACGTGACGGCTCTGACAGGAAGTGCGTGTCCTGTGTGTGTTTCGGTTTGTGTATTTTGTGCTTCAGTGTGTGTGTGGAGTGAGAACAGGAATTTGGTTTCAGTGGTTTTTATTCATTCAGCCTTTAGTTTCATTTGTGTTCACAGCGAGTGAAGTTACTGACCTGAAACACTGAACCAACCGACTCCACAGACACTTAGTTTACTGACTGATTACTGCTGCGACTGTCAAAATAAGTTTACAACAACTTTAACACACATCAAACTTTCATTAAAATGCATTGGAAGGACTTAAAAACTGAAATCTATCTTATCAAGTCACTTCTGTCGTCATTAAAAGTCTTACTTTCTTTTAAAAATCTTGTTTGATCTTGTTTCAAGGTCTTTTGAGAAACGAGGTCGCAAAACAGAAACAGATAAATCAACTTCTGGACAAGAGATGTTATTGGCTGGTGGAGGAAACTGTTTGACCAATCAGGAGAATTCAGGTCGTTAACTTTGCTTTAAAACTAATTGGTTCATCTTTCACTTTGTAAAAAAAAGGTAATTCACTTCATCATTGTTCTCTTTTTTAAAGGTTACTTTTTATTTACTTGTAGTCTAGTTTTTGTTGTAAAAAAATGGCGGACATTTCTCGTCATAGTTTTCGTTGACGAAATGAACGCTGGTTTGAACTCAGCAAGTAGCACCTAAACAAACAGTTGTAGAACGAACATCATAAGAATTCATCGCCTTCGCTATTAGTCGATGTGAAATGCATTCTGGGAGACTTGCCGAGTTCGCACAGCCAGTAACTTGAGCTGGTTGAAATAGAAAGTGGTTAGTTACATGTGTGTCGGGCAGAGTGACGGTCAGCCCAGCCGGGGTCCTCGCGCTCAGACTCGGCTTCTTCTTCCACAGATAATAAAACTCCACACACTGAGAGAGCGACTTGGTCTGGACCTGAACACACACGATAACACGTGAACACATTAACACAAAGTGAAACACACCGAGCTGATGTTGTAACAGAAGAAGAAACTCACGGCTCTCTGGATTCTGCTGAAGTCTTTGTGGTGGAGCTGCAGGGATTTAACCAGCAGCCTCCTCTCTGCTGCACTCCAGCTGACGCCTGCAACATACATTTAATATAATATACGTCACTGACTCTTATTTCTGTGTCTGTGTTTCATGAAAAACACATTTGTGGCTGGTATAAAATATTTACTTGGATGCTGTTGAGCTGTGTGGCTGTTGGAGGTTTCAGGAGTTGACAGCAGCTTCTCCACCGTCAGCTGGAAGACAAAAACAAAAACTGACCTCAGTGTCGCGGTGGCCATTTTAAACTAAAGCAAACAGGAAGCTCGAGCACTCTATGGACAGAAACAAAAAGCTTTTAGGAAATCCCAAGCTAACGATTTAATTAACTCGTTTTACCAGGAAGTCTCCTCTGCACTCTGATAGGACGTGGAGGGCAGACTCTGGGCTGGCCCCGCCCCCTGGCACCACGCTGGAGCGAGCCATCGTCAACAGAGCTTCAACTGGACCAACAATGTGCCAATCAATAAATCATCCAATGAGAATCATGATTACAGCAATGATGAGAACATTTCTGTGTGTGGGTGTGTCTACCTCTCTGCTGATTGACAGGACGCTCCAGCTCGTCCCACGGCGTCCACAGCAGCAGTGCATTGTGGGAGTCGGAGTGGGCATATTTTCGGCCCCTCAGAGGTGGGATTTCAGCCTGGAAGCCCCGCCCTACATTGATCCGCCTGTGATTGACAGCTCAGCGTGAACAGGTGATCATTGCAAAAGAAACACTATGATTTGTTAAGAGGTACATTTTACGTACGGCTTATTGATTCCTGATGTTAGTGTTCCAGGAGGAGGAGAGGCTGTCTCCATGGCAACAAGGTCACTGACTCCATCTGCCAATCAGAGACTCAAATTTTAACACCCTGGCTGTTATCCAGTCAGCAGAGGAAACTGTTTAATTGTTTAATTAAAGTGCCATGTTGCCCTTCAGGTTTGAATGATCTTTCCTCAGGAGAAGTCGGTTGATGACTCACTCTGTGTGTTGTGAAGCTGTACAGTCTGCGCTCTCTGCTGCCTCCTGGTGGCGAGGGAGCAGTATAACCCTGGCCCCGCCCTGAGGGGACACAGCATGGGTGGAGGGGTGTAGTGTACACCCCTGGCAACCACTCCAGCTTCCTCATCGTCACCTCCACTGCTTACATCGCCCTTAGCAACCACTTCCTCTTCTTCTTGGTGCAACAGGCTGCGGTAGAGCACAGCGCCTCCGGTGGCTGGAGAGAGGCGGCTGCTTCTTCTGTGTCCACTTCTACACGCCTTGGCCGTGCCTTTGGATTGGACGGGCACGGAGACGGGCATCACCATGGTGATGGGCGGGGAGGAGTCCTCACCCTGGAGAAAGAAACCAAACATTGAAGCCTGAACACTCGTGTGGTCAACTTGCGCTGTGGCCACAAGGGGCAGCCTTGAAGGGACATTAGTCTGTTCACACACTGACGTTATGGGGACAAGCTGGTCCCCTCAAGGTAAAGCATTCACTTTAGGGATGCTGTGATTCTGTTGTTTTTTCTGTTTGTGTGTGTGGACCTTTTTCAGCCATGTAGCTGATCTGGAGCCGCTGTGGGATCGCATGTGTCCGTTTAATGCCGGCAGACTCCTGAAATCACGCTTACACACCGTACACAGCAGCCTATAACACACACACACACACACACAGTAGAATAGATTACAATGTGTAATACTGTAATACATACATACGTCATCACACCTTCATTCAGGTTACCTGCAGTCGAGAACCTCAGTGCTGGTTTCAGGTTGCGGCTGTTTAATCTAAAAATGAACAGAAAAGATTTAAATGAATTTGAAAAAAAATCTTAAGAACACATAAAACCAATACTGATAGTAAACTGTAATGTTTTCTTATTTATGCACTAACTTATGTACTTAGATTCCTACTTCTTTTATCCACTTATTACAAAACTAGTAATAACTTTGAATACTTTCTGTATATCAAACGCACCCAGGTCCAGTCTGGTTGATTATCTCCTCCTCCTCCTCTTCTCCTTCCTCCTCCTCGTCCTCTTCTTCTTCCTCCTCCTCCACACTCCTCTCTCCAGCTCAGCCTAGCAGGGAGGCCTGGAGACTGGGCAGCGCTGCTCACATCCTGGCCTCTTCCCTGCGGAGAGAAACAGCTCTCAGAGTTCCCGTCGGTGTCGAGGAGGCTCGTCTGGTCCTGGATCAGCTCACTTTGGCTCTGGAGGAGGTGTTGGCTTGTCTGATGCAGGTGGTGCTGACCAGGTTCAGAGATCATAGGGTAGCTGTCCAGCTCATGTAGACAGCAGCCGAGGGTTTGTGTGTGAAAATCCAATCTCTCTTCCCTGGGATGCATTTGAGGACCGGGGCTGGAGATAGTTGGGGTTTGTGGGTAATGCGGACTCGGACCAGGGGTAGTGGGGCTACAGAATGGCTGGGGGGCATTGTTGTCATGGCAACTGTCGTGGAAAAACTGGGTGCTGGAGAAGTCTTCAACAGATGATGAGCTGAACTCCACCGAGCTCCATCTCCCCAGGGCGACTTCTCCAGACGTGGAGCCCAGTGGAGAGCACTGCAGCTGGGACAGAGTCGGCCCCAGAGGCCTCCAGGTGTCCTGAACTGGACCAGGTGTGTCATCCTGTCCGTACACGCCACTGGCAAAGAGTGTATGAGTGTTATAGGGCAGTCTGTATGTGTTCTCCAATTCATCTCTGTGGTAAGTCACATCATTACTGAACTGGTTGTGGTTCTGGAGGTCCAAGAGGGCTGTGGTCTGGTTCTGTTTCAGATCAGATACAGACAGATAATAATGTTGTGATCATAGTCAGCAGCATTTCTGGTTCTGGTTTTTGATGGAACAGAAAAGACGACTATCTCACCTGGTAGGAGTTGCTGTAGCTCTTGAGCAGGTAGGAAAGTTCAGAAGGTGGTTCAGATAGTTCAGAAGGTGGTTCAGATCTGCTCCAATCTGGATTATCTAGACCTGGATCATGATTTTGGTTGTAGAGGTGGTGCTGGGGTGGGGGGAGGAGGTGAGGGGAGGTTATCTGGGGTTGGGGTACAAGGTGAGGGGAAGTTACCTGGGGATGAGGAAGGAGGTGGGGGGAGGTCACTTGGTGCTGATTGTAGTGAGGGGAGGTCACCTGGGTCTGGGGTACAAGGTGAGGGGAGGTGATGTGGGGAGGAGGGAAGTGAGGGGAGGTTACCTGGGGCTGACACAGGTGAGGGGAGGTTACCTGGGGCTGACACAGGTGAGGGGAGGTTACCTGGGGGTGAGGGGTGTGGTGAGGGGAGGTTACCTGGGGGTGAAGGGTGTGGTGAGGGGAGGTTACCTGGGGGTGAAGGGTGTGGTGAGGGGAGGTTACCTGGAGCTGACACAGGTGAGGGGAGGTTACCTGGGGGTGAGGGGTGTGGTGAGGGGAGGTTACCTGGGGCTGACACAGGTGAGGGGAGGTTACCTGGGGCTCAGGGAGGTGAGGGGAGGTCACCTGGGAATGGGGGAGGTGATGAGGTGAAGATACTTGGGTCTGAGGTATGAGGTGATAGGAGGGTACCTGGGGACAAGGAAGTGCATGAATACGTAAATAAGACAGGAAGCATGTGACCTGAGAGTCGTTATCGTCTCTATGTGGGTAGAGGCGAAAACACTGAGGTATAAATCCTTATTTTGAGATCGTACGTATGTTTTTGACTCACTCTGAGTATTTCCATATTAATCGAATCACTCTCCTGCCGTGACTCCCAACAGACAGGTGAAGCACCTCTCGAGTTTAAATTACTACCTAAACTTTCCGCTCGTTCGAAGACGGCGTGGACAGGAAGTAGTAAACTAGAAACCCTTCTTTGGTTTCCATGTTTGACGAGTTTTACTGTTTCTACTGATTCTCTGGATGTGAGTGTATTTGAACTGGTGTTCCTGGGTTGCAGTGTTCAGTAAGATGTTTAACTGAACATATAAACGGGTGTCTTTTATCACTGACTACATCCAGACCACACAGCGGCTCTACGTGTCTGTATGACAAAGTGTGAATGTGTGATAACAGGACACTTCTAAGAACTCACACCCAGAGATGATCAAAACTCTGCTTCCCTTAAAGTGACACGATCAATATTCAGATATAAAAACTTAATTTCACATAAAAATCAACACAAAATATATTATATATTCCACTTTTTCTATCTATACTTTATAGATACGTTATTTCCCGTCACTCAGGAACAGTTAACGAGCAGGTAAAATCTTTTCAGACTGTTAGAGGGGAACAAAAGTCTTTCCTTTTCAACATTAGTGGTCACATTTTTAGTCATCTCCTCTTTAACCTGCAACATAGTCATCATTTAAACCATAAAACTTTAAAATGTACAATAAAACAATGTATATAAAACATGTATAGTGTGGTACACGGCAAATAAAGTACAAAGAGTGAATAAGAACAATCAGAGAGTAACAGCACTGATCTAACATCAACTTTTAGTTTGAAATAAAATCTAAATGTAATAACCTCTTACCTGAAACATCATCGACTCCGACTGACGCTGACTGTGTGTGTCTGTGTGTGTGTGTGTGTGTGTGCTGTCAGGATGTGGTCACATGTTCTTCCTCTCTCTGGTCGTCTCTTCAGACTCTTTGACTCTCTGCTTCTTCCTCACGATGACGATTCAGAGGCCGGCGACACAGAAGAGCTTCAAACAAGGAAATACAAATGAAAATATAATACAATTTTAAAAAATCTAAAAATGAGTCCAGTCAAATGAAGCAAACTAAATAAATGACTAAGTTAAGTTTTATTGTAGTCTGCTCTAATAATGTTGACAGTATTTTTACTCAGTTAAAACAGTGTCAGAATGAATGTCTGTATTTTTATCATCATCATCTAAAACTGCCATAAAACAGATTTTTAAAAACTATTTTCAGTTTTGTTGCCTTCAGTCAAAACGTCCTGAAATATATGAGTTTAGAAATAACAAAGATGTTAAGATCCATAAGATTTTCAACTTAATGGAGCCTGACTGAAGTTTGTCTTTAATGTAAATTAAAGACAGACCACATTTTTAGTTCGATTTTTTATGTATGTGTGTTCTTACTTCATTTAATGAATTTATATATATATATATATATATATATATATATATATATATATATATATATATATATATATATATATATATTGTATTTTGTTTGTTTTCTACCCAGACAATAACATGGTCACTACACTGTTTTATTTGTTCTAAATTAATTGTTCAATAAAGCGAATTGTCCAGGCCGTCGGAACCTTTGTCCGGCAGATTGCAGCACAGCACGGTGCCTTCACGGTGTGGGACCGAGGTCAGACGCACACACAACCAAACCGGAAACATGTCAGTTGCAAGAGAGTTTAACCTTCAGAATAAAAGCAAAGAATAAGGGTAAGGGACTAAACGTCCCTATATAACAATAAAATAATAATTATACATTGTTTAAACATAACCAATCCTTGCTGGGATACAGCCAGATAATATTATAGCATAAACAAGTAGAATACATTTATTTTCTTCATATTGTGTAGTGATATAACTATTACATTTTATTGTCTGTAAATTTCAGATCAACATCCCAACAACGCAACATATTTTTATTTGTTTTTGCGCCTTAAACTCATCGTATGTAATTTATGTGTAAGTGTAGGTTGTAAAGTTTTCTCCAGCTTGTCAAAAACCCCACATTCCCAGAAATAACACTAAGTCCTCAGGCCTTGGCGTTATTACCATCGCTTTTATTTTGAAGGTTGAGAGCGGAAGTTGTCTGCAGTGTGTTTGACGGCGGTCCGCTCGCGCCCCTCTTCGGTTCAGGTCAGCACGAGACCAACCGTCCTCATTTGTATTTTAATTTTATTCATCAAACTGTTTGTAAACGGCCGTTTGTTAAAATGTCATGAATTAAAGTTTTCATTCAGTTTCCAGTGACAGCGGGACAGCCGGAGCTAAAGCTAATGCTAAAGCTAGCAAGCAGGTTCTGTAGGACTTTTATAGAAGGATGGCTCAGTGTCGTCACACATTACGTTTTACGTACTTTTACGCAATTTAATTAATAATAAGGAATTTAATAACTTTTTGTTTTATTCTTTGTTCTTCCAATCAAACCTCCTTTGGAAATCAACCAGTGATTATAAACTCAACACTACAAGAACTTTATTTTCCCTAAAACTAGAATAATATTTATGAGTTTTCAAATACTGTTCAAGTACACAACATAGTTTAAGTAAAGTGTTAAAGTTCTGATGGAACGTGATTCAGGTTTTGGTCCTTGGTCCTGCAGCTGCAGCTGACTGACTCTATTTTCACATTACAGATGTTTGCAACAGGTGGAGGTGAAGCAGCTGTGTGATGATGTCACACATCAGAGGGCCATTGTCTCTTTTAAGACGCTGCTCAGGTGTGTGCAGGTGTGAAACCAGCAAGCAGCCAGCTCGGTTCAGCTCCACCTGCAGCAGCGGCCTGGTCATGGCCTCTGACAGCAGCGGGGCAGGGCTGGTCCTACACTCCCAGTCCACCGATGTGTACCAGAACCTGGCTCTGGAGGACTGGATCGACGCCAACGTGGACCTGCAGCAGCGAAGCATCCTGCTGCTGTGGAGGAACCGGCCGGCCGTGGTCATCGGGCGCCACCAGAACCCCTGGACCGAGTGCAACCTGGCAGCCATGAGGAGGGCGGGGATCCCTCTGGCCCGCAGGCGGAGCGGCGGCGGAACCGTCTTCCACGACCTCGGGAACCTCAACCTGACCTTCTTCACCTCCAAGAAGGCGTACGACCGGCAGAGGAACCTGAAGGTCATCACAGAGGCTCTGAGGCGGCTCCGGCCGGGACTGGACGTCCAGGCCACCGACAGATTCGACATTTTACTCAACGGACACTTCAAGATCTCAGGTAGGGAGGGGAGGCGGGGTTCTGTCAGACAAGACAAGAGGTTAAGACAACTACAACTCCCAGAGCGCACTGCAGCAGAACATCAAATAAGATGCTGTTTATGTTGTTGTTTACAGGCAGTGCATCCCGACTGAGCAGGAAGTCGTCCTACCATCACTGCACCCTGCTGCACTCTGCTGACCGCTCCGCCCTCGCCGCCGTGCTCCGCCCCTCTTGCCCCGGTATCCATAGCAACGCCACGCCAAGCGTCCCCTCACCTGTCGCCAACCTGCTGGACCACGCCCCCACGCTGCAGTGGGAGGAGCTGCTGGACGCACTGGCGCACCAGTATAATGCAGGTACTCTACTGGACTCTACTGGACTCTACCGGTGTGACAGAGAGAGGTAGTTAGTAAGATACGGATGATGTTGGATTAATTGAGAAAATAACTTGTTTAAAGAGAAACGTCTCACCTGGCTGCAGTGAGGTACAAGCGTACTCCAGGGTGTGTCTGTACACTGTGACATCACTGTGGGGTGTGGTTACAGGTCTGACTGAGCTCACTTTACCCTTTAAAGGGCTCTTACCTGATCTGTTGTTTTCCATCCTCATCTACTGCACTTCCTCTCTGTCTTCTAATTTAAATGTTCTTCTCATTCGGACCCTCAGAGTTCAGCTTCAGCTCTGCACCGACCCTTGTTAACCCTGCCGATGAGTCTGCATTTCCTGGTGTCAGCAGGGGGGCGGCGGAGCTGCATGGCTGGGACTGGACGTTCGGTAAGACGCCTAAATTCAGCGTCCAAACCCTCCTGGACCTGACGGACATTCGATCGTCTGCTCGCAGCTCCGCCCAGCTGCACATGGAGGTAAAGAACGGCGTGGTCGAGAGCTGCGAGCTGGGCGTTCCTGCAGACTGGCTTCCTCAGCGACTGAGCGGCGAGCTGAGCGGCGTGCTGGTCGGCGAGAGGTTTTGTCGGCATCGAGCGGCTGCAGCCGTTACTGCGCTGCTGCGGTCTGAGAGCGGCGAGCTGCAGGACAGACTGCACAACCTGTGTGACGCCGTGGTGTCTGTGATGGGCTGAAATAAAACAGATTAACTGGAGATGATTTGCAGATCAACAGAAAACTGATCCATTCAAGCTGCTACGACGCCCCCTAGAGGCTGCAGCGTTCACTACAGCCATGACATGAAAGATCACAGTGATATATATTATAATATATATATATATATATATATATATATTATAATATATATACATATATATATATATCCTACTGTGATCCAACTGTAAACCCAACAAACTCAATCAAAGCTGTTGTCACTCAAAATTGATTGACAGCTCTTTAAAGACTTTTACAACAATAAAAGCTAATTTATCATGCTGTTAAAAGTCTCTAATTATTGATCATTTACAGTCTTCTATAGGTCAAAAACATGACTAACCCCAGGCAGGTCATGTCGCAGGACGCATGCGCAATGCTGCCCATTCGATCCATGCGTGCTGCTGGGAGCTCTGCTGGAGAAGAGAGAAAAAGGAGGAGGTGTCACTCTGCTAATATCTCCTGGAACCAAATTCTGATTGAATTAACTCTCAGCATGTTGGCCAAATCCGGCCTTTTAGTACAGATAAACACTATATATTTATTTTATTCTACAAATATATTTTACATGTAAATTCTCTATACTACAGATACATTTATGGGCCATGGGCTCTACATTTATACAGCTAATATTAGTATTGTTCTTTTTAAAATAGAGATTATATTATTACCTTTAATAAATAGTGACATTGAGCTTTTATATATTTGCATCAACGTATATATGCAACCTATTTAAATAGTTATTTTAAAGTTATTTTAAAAATAATTTTATATAATATTTCTGTACGTTTATTATGGCATATTACATTATTATTTTACATATTCAATAAACAAATACGTCTGCACGTAATCGGTTACTATGGAAACGGCAGCGCGTTCGCAGATCTGACTGAGGGGAAAAGCAGCGGAGTGAGTCCTCACTTCTGTGTTAGTCAATAGGCGATCTTTGTGTGATGAGAGCCGTCGTGTGTGTCGGCTAGCGGAGAGAGAACCGGAGCAGCGCAGCGGCAGGATGGGGAAGAAACAGAAGAAATCCGGAGAGGACAGGTAGAGAAAACACCACCTGCCGCCACACATCACCTGTTCACACTGACACCCGACAGGGCTGAACTTTGCTGCCCCGCTGACACCTCAAAACAGGCCCGTTAGCCCGCTGGTTACACTGTTAGCTTAGTGGCTAGTTGCACTAGCAGATGCTAACCACGAGTCAGTGGAAGTGTGTGTGTGCAGGTGTTACTTTAAACAGCCTGAAAATGGGTTAAGATGAATTGCACAACACGCAGGCGGGCGGACACGGGCTCACCTGGGCCAAACCCAGCCTGTACGGTCTTGTTTACAGCTTTGGAGTGGGGTTTGTTAGCTTGACAAATCAGCCTAGTTAGCTAGCTTAGCGTTAGCTTCCACAGAGCCGGCTGCTTAGCTCTTATCAGCACAAAACTTGGGGTTCAGTATATTAACCCTGACAGTCAGTAAAACGGCCACTAAACTGTTCTTTAACAGCTGGAACTTTAATGTGTGAAAGCTAGTTGCTAAATGCTAACAGGACTGGACCTGAGCAGCTAAGCTAGATGTTAGCCCGTTTATCTCTTGTCTAACGTTGGCTGTCTATCAGAAAAGGCTGATGTAATGCTGGGTATCTGCTCACCTGCTGTTCAGTCACGTCCTCACTCACCTGAGGGTCTGTAGCGACAGGTAATCATGCACCAGGCGGCTGTGACTGTATGGTAGAAATATGGGGAAGCATTTATTTTCCACACCTGTATTGTTCATGTATTTTACTGGTTATCTGTAGTTTCTCAGCTTTATTAGAACTGCTTGTGTGTTTGTATGTCTTTGTTAAATCCCAATACTTAACATGAACACAAGAATAATGATACTGTGTGTCTGAGGTGTTTTGTGTTGAGTGAAGCTGCTCTCAGGTCAGATTCTGCTGGCTGCGTGTCAGAGGGGCTGATGGGAAATAAAGGGCTGTGAAGAGAGTGAAGAGTCAGCAGCTTTTCATCTGTTCATATTGTTCTGACACATGGGGGGGAGGAGGGGGGGAGTCACACTTTAAAGCCTGGAGTTTATCTTTGTCTTTTCTGAGCTGGTTATCATCAGGTGTTGATTTCACGTATTGATCGATGTGTCTTCAGTGCCAAAGATGACGGCATCGACATCGACGCTCTGGCGGCAGAGATCGAAGGAGCCGGAGCCTCCAAGGAGCCAAAAGGGAAGAAGAAGAAGAAAGGAGCCAAGAAGGACGACTTTGAGTACGACACTGCACCTCCTCTTCATCTTCTCCCTCTTCTTTTGTTTCCCCTCTTCTTCTTCTTCTTCTCTTCCTCTTCAGCTTCTATTGTCAGGTTTCCACCCAAACGTAGCGCAACTGAATTTACAGAAAAATTGGCTAAAGAAAATGTGAATGAATGCTCGTTTCCATCCGCTGCTGCTGTGAGAATAACCAGCAGGTGGAGCTAATCCTCCAGCTGCTGCCATTAAACCACCACAGAAGAAGAAGAGGATGTCATTAAAAAAGTTCAAACAATGGGAAACCATGTGGAGGACATGATGGAGATACGAGCTTTCTGTTAGTTTCATGTGTTCATGTGAGGAAGGTCACAGCCTCCTCATCGCTCCACACACACCTGATGTTTTCAGCCCTTCACTTTGACTCACAGGCTTCATGGACGCCCGCATTTATTCATGAAACCTGCTTCTGCTTTCTGCAGCCAAGCGTAAAAAATATATTTCGAGCAGAAATTGAAAATGCACGTAAAAACAGGTAGATGGAAACGCACCTCCTGATCTTCTGTCTTTGACAAATGCAGTCTTGTGTTTGTGCTCCTGCAGCGAGGACGACATCCTGAAGGAGTTGGAGGAGTTGTCTCTGGAGACGCAGGGAGGAAAGGCAAAGGTAACCACACCTGTGTCAAACCTTACACCACTCAACACTGAAATAACTCCACCAACACTATTTTGTTGTGCATCACACAGTGTCACAACCGCTCTGCTGCAGAAACTGTCTCGTTATTTCTCAATAATTTCAGCAGGACGTTGGTGCAGAATTTATTTAAACTCCGCTCTCTTTTCCTCCGCAGAAATCGGACCCTACAGAGGAAGTGGAGAGTGTCGAGCCTCCCAAACCAGAGAAGAAGAAGACCAGGAAGGGGAAGAAGGGCGGAGCCAGCCCTGAAGATGAGGAGGGTGAGGAAGGTGACGGTCAGGTTGACGAGAGGAACGGAGGACAGAAAGATGACAAGAATGTGAGGACTCGATAAATCAAAACATAAATCATAGACAAAGTTTATATAAAAATCCATATATTTTTTATCTTTTACATTTGTCCCTCCTGAGCCTCCGTACTGATCCTCTCTGTTTGAACCTTTTCTCCTTCCGTCTCCAGGCGCCTCCTGCTGCTCCTCCTTCTGACTCTGAAGACAGCGGCTCGTGTTCTCGCCTCAAGGCCAAAGGAGGCAAAAAACCTTCAGTGTCGGACGAAGAGGAGGATGAAGGCATGAGGAAAGGAGGAGGAGGAGGGAAGGAGGAGGACGAGTCAGAGGACGAGGAGGAGTTCTCCTCCAGGAGAGATAAGAAGAAGAAGAACAAAGGCAAGGCTGCGAAGGCGGAGAGCGAAGATGAGGAGGAGGAGGTGGTGGGAGGAGGCTCCAAGATGAAGACGGCGGCACAGAAGAAAGCGGAGAAGAAGGAGAGGGACAGGAAGAAGAAGGAGGAGGAGAGGATGAAGCAGAAGAAGCTGAAGGAGAAGGAGGCCAGCGTGGAGGTTAAGAAGGAGCCGGAGAAGAAGACGACAGAGGAGGCGGCTCCACCTGCAGACGTGACGGAGGAACCGGAAGGGGCGGAGCCAGCAGCCGAGGGTAAGATGGCTCCTCCTCTCCTTGTGTGAGTTAATACGTGAAGCTTAAAGCAGCAGGTTCTCACTCTTCTTCTGCGTCTTCCTGCAGACGAGGCCGAGGGCGACAAGAAGAAGAAAGACAAGAAGAAGAAGAAGGGCGAGAAGGAGAAGGAGGAGAAGAAGAAGGGACCCAGCAAGGCTACCGTGAAGGCCATGCAGGAAGCTCTGGCCAAGATGAAGGAGGTGAGGCATTCTGGGAAATGCAGTCACGGGAGTTGTGATGGGAGTCGGTGATGTCTAAGCATGATCGTGTGTTGTTGCAGGAGGAGGAGCGAGCCAAGAGGGAGGAGGAGGAGCGACTGCAGAGGCTGGAGGAGATGGAGAAGCAGAGGCAGGAGCAGGTAAAACACCTCCTCCTTTCATTTCGCTTTCATCTCATCTTAACCCTCTCCTCCGTGACCTTTGACCCCACTGCGTCTGCCCCGTCAGGAGCGTCTGGAGCAGGAGCGTAAGGAGAAGAAGAAGCAGAAGGAGAAGGAGAGGAAGGAGCGTCTGAAGAAGGAGGGGAAGCTGCTGACTAAAGCCCAGAGGGAGGCGCGAGCTCGGGCCGAGGCCACGCTCAAGCTGCTGCAGGCTCAAGGTGAGAGTCCGTCTACCAATCACATCAGAGGATTGATTCCTCTCTCACGTCTGGATGCTAAATATCAAGCTACAGCCGGTTAGCTTAGCTTAGCATAAAGAATGGAAACTGATGGACACTGGACTGACAGGTAGCTCATTCACTGGACGGGTCGTGGACCCAGACTCTCCTGTTCAGGTGGTCTCGGCCCGGCTGTTCCGTGCGACAGCTGTCGGTCCAGTCCAAAGACACAGAAGCAACAGTTCATTTAAACCGAAGCAAACAGGTGTCTGAAATCACTTCCTGTTTACTGCATTTACTGTATGTTTACTGCGCAGGTGTTGAAGTGCCATCCAAAGACTCGATGCCAAAGAAGAAGCCGGTTTATGGAGACAAGAGGAAGAAGAAGCCCAGCGCTCAGACTCCTGAAGGTGCTGCTCCTCAACAGTCGACGGGCTTCATCACCGTTAGCCAAATAAACCCCACTCTGTCTTATATCTCCTCTTCTCTCCTCTTTATCTTAGAAACGTCCGAGGTGACTTCGCCGACGTCGGAGACCCCAGAGCCCGTTGCCATGGAGACGGAGGCAGAGAGGCCGGTCGCAGAGCCAGGTGAGTGGAGGAGGAGTCAGGAGGGAGGTGAAGAAAGTGTGGTGGTGATCAGGACTTACTACTACTTCTTCTTCTTCTCTGTGTGCAGAGGTGAAGCCAGAAGCTGCTGTGGACGACTGGGAGGCCATCGCCACTGACGAGGAGAAAGGTGAGACAACTACAGGTGTGTTTTAAAGCAGAAACTGCAGTAGTACTACAGGTAATACTGTTAACAGTAGTACTACAGGTAATACTGTTAGCCGTAGTCAAATTAAAACATTTTCTCTCTGATTGTGTCAGAGTTGAAGAAAGTCCACATCGAGGTAAAGGAGGAGAACGCTGCTCCACCTCAGCCTACAGCCAGCGAGGAAGATGAGGAGGAGGAAGACGAGGAAGAGGACGAGGAGGATGAGGAGGAAGACGATGACGACGAGGAGGAGAGCGAAGAGGAGGTCGAGAAGGAGGCGGACAAGGAGGTGACTGCAGCGAGTCAGGGGAAGAGGAGGGCGGCGAAGGAGAGCGAGGACGACAGCAGCGAGAGCGACGATGACGACGGGAGGACGAAGGAGGAGCGGCTGTACGACCGAGCCAAGAGGAGGATCGAGGTGAGAGACACTCAGGAGGAGGAGTGGGAGCTCGTGTCGCTCCGCCCCGTCTCTGACTGACCAGCTGTGTGTGTTTCCATAGAAACGGAGAGCGGAGAACCTGAAGAACACCGACTTGGACCGACTGAGAGCTCCGGTGGTGTGTGTGCTCGGACACGTCGACACCGGCAAGACCAAGATCCTCGACAAGGTGACGTTTACTGACTGTTTTCTGATGCTGCGGTGTTGGAGGATCACCGTAGTAACCCTCTCACCTGGATGTGTGTGTGTTTTCTGTGTGTGTGTGTGTGTGTTGTGTGTGCAGCTGCGACACACTCATGTCCAGGACGGGGAGGCCGGAGGAATCACTCAGCAGATCGGAGCCACAAACGTCCCGAAAGAGACGATCGAGGATCAGACGAAGATGGTTAAAAACGTACGAACACACACACACACACACACACACACACACACACACACACACACACACACACACACACACACACGTCAGCTCTGTTTTGGTATTAACTCGTTATTAATTTCAGTGTTTGTGTTTGTGCAGTTTGACAAAGAAAACCTGAAGATCCCCGGCATGCTGATCATCGACACACCTGGACACGAGTCCTTCAGGTAACACACACACACACAGACACACACACACATTCAAAGGAAACAGGAAGTGCTTGTCGTTAAACCTGATCACCTGTGTGCTCAGTAACCTGAGGAACAGGGGCAGCTCTCTGTGCGACATCGCCATCCTGGTGGTGGACATCATGCACGGCCTGGAGCCTCAGACGCTCGAGTCCATCAACCTGCTGAAGGAGAAGAAGTGTCCCTTCATCGTTGCCCTCAACAAGGTCTGTCCCCTCCTCATCATCAGGTGTGTCTTCTTCTTCTTCTTCTTCTTCTTGTTTTCTGACGGAGTTGTTGTGTCGTCAGATCGACCGTCTGTACGACTGGAAGAAGAGTCCGGAGACCGACGTCGTGGCCACGCTGAAGAAGCAGAAGAAGAACACAAAGGACGAGTTCGACGAGAGAGCCAAGGCCGTCATCGTGGAGTTCGCTCAGCAGGTGAGGGTCATTACGTCATCGCTCATCAGCCAATCACACAGCAGTTCTCTTCTTTGGGAAAGACACCTGAAGTGCTCACACAAACTAATTAGACAGAAAAGACTTCCAACAAAACAACACAGTAGAAATCAATACAGCCCAATATAGTATAATATAAGTATTTCCTCATACTTGTACACAGTAAATATAGTATGGAACTAAAAGTGAACACTATAAAGTACTGAAGTTTAATTTAAATGTGGTATCTATCAAAAGTTATTATGTTAATTAAATTTTAGACTCATTTTCAGCTTCAAACATCACAAGTTTATTTTGTAAATTTTGTGTGATCAAAGATTATCAATAAATTCAGTGTAATTTGGTGAAAATCAAATCAACTTTTATCGAGGTTTTTTTCCATAGTTGATGACCTCACACGCGTCATTAATACGAAATATATTAACGTACAAACGAATCAATAATGGGCCCAAAGCGCAGCCTTGAGGAACTCCACAGGTGACCTTCAATAAGCTGAGTTTTTGTTCCTCAGGGTCTTAATGCCGCCTTGTTCTACGAGAACAAAGACCCCCGGACGTTTGTGTCGCTGGTTCCCACCTCGGCCCACAGCGGAGACGGGATGGGAAACCTCATCGCCCTATTGGTCGAGCTCACCCAGACCATGTTAGCCCGCCGGCTAGCTCACTGTGACGAGCTGCGAGCTCAGGTCATGGAGGTACGTGGGTCTGGTTGTGGGTCTGATTCTGACTCTAGTTGTGCCTGATCTGCTGGTCTGGATGGACGTACCTGACGTGGTCCGTGTGTTCAGGTGAAAGCTCTGCCCGGTATGGGAACCACGATAGACGTCATCCTGATCAACGGCCGCCTGCGGGAGGGAGAGACCATCATCGTGCCGGGGGTGGAAGGACCAATCGTAACGCAGATCAGAGGGTTGCTGCTGCCCCCCCCTCTGAAGGAGCTCAGAGTCAAGGTAAACCCCAGGTGATATCTGGCCAAAAGTATGTGGACACCTGAACGTAGCAGTGGTGTGTGATGACGCTGCAACAGTGTGTTTTTAAATGATTTGTGTAGGTGGAGCTGTCAGTCTGCTTTTTGTTCACCTGGACGTTTCCTTGACGAACACCTGGCAGGTGGAAACGTTGCATCATTACGTTTTTTGGAGATTTGAAGCAGATTTTTATCAAAACAAACGTGAAACGTTTTGTGTCATTAAAACAACACGTTTAGACCATCAGTATGTTTCACATTTACTTACGTTTGTGTAGAGATGTATTGATGAGCTGCCTGCTGTATTGATTGATTGATTGATTGATTGATTGATTGACATGTGTAGAGCCAGTATGAGAAGCACAAGGAGGTGTCAACGTCTCAGGGCGTGAAGATTCTGGGTAAAGACCTGGAGAAGGCGCTGGCGGGGCTCCCCCTGCTGGTGGCTCACAAGGAAGACGAGATCCCCGTCCTGAGGGTAAGAATCCAGTTAGTGGTGTTGGGAGGTGTTTAAGGCCGGTGTTAGAGCGAGCTGTACTGGCTGTGGGAGGCTCCCAGTGGACTGACTGCTGCTGGTTTTCAGGACGAACTGGTGCGGGAGCTCAAACAGACTCTGAGCTCCATCAAACTGGAGGAGAAGGGAGTTTACGTCCAGGCGTCCACGCTGGGATCACTGGAGGCTCTGCTCGAGTTCCTCCGGACATCTAAAGTCCCCGTGAGTCCCTGTCTATCTACCTGTCTGTCTGTCTGTCTACCTGTCAGTCTGTCTACCTGTCTGTCTGACTACCTGTCTGTCTGACTACCTGTCTGTCGTCTGATATTAAAGCTGCTGAACTTTGGACACAGTTCTATCCAGACAATGTTTGATTCAGGACATTTAAAAGCAACAGGAAGCAGAACTAAAAACCACAGAGGAGCTGACCTTTGACCTCTGTGTGTGTGTGTGTGTGTGTGTGTTCCTGCAGTACGCTGGCATTAACATCGGCCCGGTTCATAAGAAGGACGTGATGAGGGCGTCGACGATGCTGGAGCACGACGTACAGTACGTCTGTTTCTACTGTCACTTCCTGTTTCTGTCCATGTCAGAAAATCAATAATCAGATATATAAATCAATAAATGGGGCAGTTTGTTATGAAATGATGATGCTCTTAGTGGACTAATCCATCATTCGATCAGGATTTGATTTATTATTAGACACAGATCGTCTTGGAGCTGGTAGATGAAGATGGTGAAAGTGATGGTGATGGTGATGATGGTGATGATGATGGTGATGATGATGATGATGATGGTGATGATGGTGATAATGGTGATGATGATGATGATGATGATGATGATGGTGATGATGGTGATGGTGATGGTGATGATGATGATGATGATGATGAAAGTGATGATGGTGGTGAATGTGTGGGCAGGTACGCAGTGATCCTGGCGTTTGACGTGAAGGTGGAGAGGG